>JAOXYA010127865.1:0-10341 GCA_028565675.1 Sorex palustris
AGAATATTATCCAGGTATAGATACAAAAGGGGATTTGTACTCATTATTTGAGAAGCATCTCTATCTATCTATCTATCTATCTATCTATCTATCTATCTATCTATCATCTATCTCTGTGTGTGTCTGTCTCTCTCCATCTATCTGTGTGTGTGTGTCTGTCTGTTTCTATCTATTTCTCTGTGTGTCTGTTTCTCTCTCTCTCTCTCTCTCTAATAAAAATGAAACTATATGTGTCTAGATCAATACAATATCCAGTAGTGTGCTTGCCTTATACACAGCACTCTTGGGTTCCATCTGTGGCATCCCATAGGGTATCCTGAGCACCACCAAGAATGACAGGAAAGATCCCTGAGCCAGGAGTATTCACTGAGTGGTCAGGTGTGGGTCAGGAACAAATGAACAAAAAGAACAATGATCACGATCATGATCATCTTGTTGTTCATTGATTTCCTCGAGCAGGCACAAGTAACATCTTCATCCTAGACCTTGAGATTTTAGAAAGTGCCATGTTCAAGGCTCTTTCAGGGTCAGGTGAATCAGACCCATCACTGTTACTGTTTTTTGGCATACTGAGTACTCCACGGGGAGTTTGCCAGACTGCTGTGCAGGCAGGATGCTTTCAGTAGCCTACCGGGTTCTCCAGAATAAGAACTAGATAATAAGATGTCCTGTGATGTGGCTGCACACTTCTGGGAGCAGGATTTTATAGTCTCTGGGTCTTGGCCATTGATGGGACCAACCTGGTGCCGGCGGCAGCTGGTGGGTGTGATGCCTACCTACTTGAAGATGGGGTATCTCGGTGGAAGAGGCCCAGTCCCGATCCAAGCAGGCTTGGAGATCTCAGCCCCGGGACCCGCATGCCTGGGTTCCTCTGCTGGTTCCTTCATACATGAGGCTTGTCGGGACGTGTGGAGAGTGGTCTCAGCATGGATGTGGCTGGTTCTGGAGGCCTTCGGCTGCCGAGGCTCTGCTCGGGGTGGGGAGGGAAACTCAATCCGCCCCCCTCCAAGGGACTCTGGTGAGGACAGCCAGGCACGGGGGGCAGGAGACTCTGCCACAAAATTTTTGCAGTTTTTGACTGCAAAATTATTACTTAAAAAAATTAAAAGTGACTGTCATAGCAAGATATATTAAAAGTGCCTGTCATAACAAGATATATGTATGTAATTTGAGTGTTTGGTGTTATTATCATTATTGTTTTGACTATATTTTTGTTGATTATTTTATTAATATCTTTATTGAGCTGTAACGTACATGCAATCACTGTATTAAAGTGTCCAAAAGAGTATTTTTAGTATGATCACAGAACTGTGCAAACATTATCACTGCATAATTTCAGAATATTTTCATCACCCCAAATGTGCGCATTAGCAGTCACACTCTAGCTTAGCTTCACTCCATGGCAACCAATAAACAAGTACATACATTTGTATGTACTTGTCTATTATTGTCTATTATTTACACACACTGTAATAGTACAACACTCATTTTAAAGATGTGCCACATTGTTTTTTATTTTGAGGTCACACCTAACAGTGCTGGAGGACGACTCCCTGCAAAGTGCTTGGGGACCTTACAGTTCTTTGTGCAATGCTTTGTCAGGGATCAAACTCCAGTCTCCTACATACAAAGCATATGTTCCAGTCCTCACATTTTGAATCTATCGATCAGTTTTTCAACATTTGACTACATTCCAACTTTTAGTCACTAAAGAACAATATTGCTATGAATACTGGAGTACAATTTTTGCTTTAGGGACTTTTTCCCCCTTGGTTTTGTATATAGAAGTAAAATTGCTGAATCAAATATTAACTCAAAGCTTAACTTTCTGAGGATCAGTTTTCCAATAGAATTGCACCTTTTTAAATCTCTAGTGGCAATGTATGAAATTTCTGCTTTCTAAACATCATCACCATCACTTGACTATAATTCCTTTTACTTTATTTGCATGTGTACAACATCATTGAATCTTTGTTATGCAGATCCAAAACTTCTGGTTAGTTCCTCTGAATTTTTGTTTAAGTTTGTTTTTTTGAACTTCAAAATTTCTATTTGTTTCCTTTATAATTTTTGTCTTTTCCTTAATGTTTTCCATTTGGTGAGATATTTTAAATCACTGATTTAAACTATTTTTTCTAGTAAATCTTGTTTCTGTATTTTTCACAATTTCTATTGACTTAGTTTTCCTGTTTATGACTCCTGCTTCTTTTCATATCACAAAATTACATACATAGAAGATGTCTTAAATAGTGTATGACAGGTGTAGAAATCTTCCACCACACTGAGTTTGTTGATTTTGCTATTTTCTGCTGCCTGTTGGAACTTATTCTTGTTTGTTTATTTACTGAATTTTCTAAACTCATTCTGTAAATTTTGAATTTTCTGAAGCACATGCCCCCGATGTTTCTGCTAGGTTAACCAGGAGTTGGTAAATTATTAAATGATCTGAAAAATATTTCCTTAAATATCTTTATCAATAAATTTCCCAATTTTGCTGAAGCCCTCTGTGTTTTTATCAGACAGGCATACTTTCAGTGCAGAAATTCTCCCCATCTGACTTAAACTTTTTTCCCTGCTTGCATAAAGTCTCAGGTTTAGCCAAAAATGTAGGATGGGGGCTGGAGTGATAGCACAGCGGGTAGGGCGTTTGCCTTGCACCCAACTGACCGGGGTTTGATTCCCAGCATCCCATATGGTCCCTGAGCACCGGCAGGAGTAATTACTGAGTGGAGAGCCAAGAGCAACCTCTGTGCACCGCCGGGTGTGACACAAAAAGCAAAAAATAAAAAGTAGGACATTAGGACCTTTGGGGAGCTTTCCCAAGAATCCACACAGTCCTACACATATGCATAGTCTTTTAGATTCCCAAGAATCTAAAATTCTGAGACTTCTGAAGCCCCAGATGAGCATCTCATTATCCAGTATTTCCTTTTAATATATTTTATCAGACTGTTAGTCCCAATTCCTATGCACCACCCCTCAGGTTAAGAATTTGCCTCTGAGTGTTTTCAACAAAGGTCAATGGAGTAAAACACTACTCTTAGTAACCAAGTTTTGAGTCAGATCAAATAAACATAAGTCTTGCCACTTGGGGGTTCCCAGTGAAGTTCCAGACAGATCAAGTAATGACAAACCTCTGTATAATTAGCAATTAGAAAAAAGAGAGGATGCTTTTGCTTTTTAGCCATATTAGGTTGAGGCTATGGGAGTGTATTTTCTTGAAAAGATTTTGTTTTGAGAATAATTTGGGCTGATATAAAAATTATGAGGTTTAATTTTTAATTTATTTTTTGTTAGTAATTGATTTTTTTGGTGAAATAGTTGTTATAATTCAAATAACTGGGAGAATTTAAAATAATCACATTGAATTTTAAATAATATTGACTGGACTATTTACTCTGTGATGGTCTTTAACTGCAGTTTAATTTCCTTAATGGAGTACTGTTGGTATTTCTTTCTTATTTTTTTACCACTTTATTTGAAGAAATGGAATTTAAAATACTTTTTCATACATATCTTATTCCAATACCGCACCCATCACCAGAGTACCTACTTCCCTCCACCAGCATCCCAAAGTCTTGCTCCAGCCCTGTCCCTCTACTGCAAACTCAATTCTATAGACAAACTATCCAGTTTGTATGACTTTGGCCATTTATTTGTCCTTTAGTGCTTCTTTTATTTTCTCTTTTTTTGATTTTGGGAGCACCCAGTGGTACTAAGAGATTACTCCTGGGCCTGAGCTTGGGGATCATATGTGGTGCTGGGGATCAAACCCAGATCAGTCTCATACCAGCAAGCACTCAAGTCACAGTACTATCGTTCTGGTTTGTTTCCTTATATCCCACATATGTAAGAGATATTTAAAACTATTAACTCTGAAGGGAGTGACATATATACAAATGATTAAAGTTAACTTAAAATTCCACAAAATTGCAAATAATAGATTGAAAACAGGTTTCAGTAACTATTTCTTTCTCTTCTTGTATATATTTGCACTGTAGCACTGTCCTCCTGTTGTTCATCTACTTGCTCGAGCGGGCACCAGTAACGTCTCCATTGTGAGACTTGTTGCTGTTTTTGGCATATTGGATAGGCCCTGGGGAGCTTGCCAGGCTCTGCTGTGCAGGCAGTAACTCTCGGTAGCTTGCTGGGCTCTCCCAGAGGGACGGAGGAATCAAACCTGGGTTGGCTGCGTGCAAGGCAAATGCCCTACCTGCTGTGCAATGGTGGGGTTCATAGGTTGCAAAAAAATACCATCAGTTTTAGATTCATTCACTTCAGTTAATTACAAACTAGAGAACAAGCAGGACAAAGTTTACATAGAATCAAGGCTTCACCTACCTCCCCACTTTCTCAGAAATGTCTGAGGATGAGAAACTACTTCCAGTACCAGCTACAGTCTAGTACTGAACTAGGGCACGGAGGGAAGGGTCAGGTCATAGAATTATGCACTTTTTCTCTGAGGACACTCCTTGCCCACGCTTTGGCTGGACATTCAGAGTCATATTGGGAAAAGGGGAGTGCTGGGGAGCCTGGGGTGGGAGTGGGGGAGCTTCCCTCAGGCCCAGTTAGAGTGGGTGTAGCCTCCATTGTGATGTCACTTTTCTCTGGGGTTTGGGGCTCCTGCGGGGCAAGGCGGGGATTGGATTTCTCTTAGGGTCCAGTGTAGCTGGATAGCTGGGGAGTGGCTACAACAGTTCTTAAGCCTATCCACAAGCATATAATGTACAGTCACCCATTTCCTACTTCTTGATGTATCATAGGGCTAAAACAGTCCTCTTTTCTGGCATGTGTTTTGCTTAATGGTCATACCCAACAGTGCTCAGGTGCTTCTCTAGGCAGGGTGCTCAGGGATTGCTCCTGGCGTGCTCAGGGTACCAGGTGGTCTAGGGATTAAATCTAGGCCTTCAGGAGGCAAACCTTGTACTCCTGTCCTTGGAGATAGGCTGGCCTCATGTTTGTGTTAGGGTCTACCTAAACCCATCTAGCTGGAATGACCACCAACTTCAGCAGTTGGGGGACGCATAGGGGGGAGAGGAAATCACTGAATTAACAGACCCAGAAAAGGCAGCCAATCCCAAGCCACGAAGTCCCTAATTGCCCTGAGGCCCACCAGGGAATAGGTAGGCTGACAGTTGGGGTTAGGGGTGAAAAGGGGCTCAGAGATGTAGGGTCTCGCTTACTCTCTGGGAAGAAGACCTTGGTTGATTGATTGATCAGTATCTGAACTCTGTGCTTGGCATGAAATAAAGCTCTGTTGAACTTTCACATTTGTGCTGCACTCGTTCCGTAGATTACAAACAGTTTGAATGTCCACATGCTGTGTCTCTTGAAAACCATCATGCAAAGAGAACACTGAGCTAGCACTCTTTCCAGATAGCCAACTCTTGGCTGCCCACAGAGGGAGAGACAGGGTCGATATTTCAGATTCAGAACCCTGCAAAGCTCCTATCAGTACATGTTCTTTATAATGGTTTCACACTTCAGCAGAGGTTAGAATGAAAATGTTAGAAACACATATTGAGAAGGCAGAAATGTAGTACAGGGGTTAAGGTTAGAGATCTCTGGACGTGATTTCTGGGATTGAGGAAGTAGTGGACTGAACTATGGCAAGGTGGGAAGGGTCAGGGCATAGAATAATGCAATTTCTCTCTGAGGATGCTCCTTGCCCAATCTTCGGCTGGATGTTCAGAGCCATGTGGGGGAAGGGGGAGTGCTGGGGCTCCTGGGGTGGGGGTTGGGCAGCTTCCCTCGGGCCCAACTGCTGCATAAACACCAGTGGGTACAGCCTCCATTTTGATGTCACTGTTGTCTGGGCTGTAGGACATGGAAACCAGGGGTTCCAGGGGGGGATTTGGAATTCTCACTGGCCAATGGGGTTGCAGAATCTGGACCACACCCATGAATCCCCTCTATAAATGCGTGGCCTCAGCCTCTTGTGGCATCCTCTCTCAGAACCGTCGTCCATGAGTAGAAATCCTCATGGACAACTGGAGTGGTGAGATGAGGCCCTGACCCCCATCCCTGATGGAGATCTATGAGAAGAAAAAAAAATACAGTTGGCTAGAGCTAAAAAAATCGTAAGAAAACAGTGCTGAAACCTGGTTCCTGGGTCTAGCCCAAGGTCCTATGATGACCCATCAGTGGTCAGTGTGTGTGTGTGTGTGTGTGTGTGTGTGTGTGTGTGTGTGGCCACTTGCTGATGAGCCTCTGGGCCCTTTCCAGACCCACCCAAGTCTTCAGCCAGTCTCACCCAGCAGCTTCTGCCCTCCTGGGACTCCTGAGGTCTCTGGCCAAGTAACCCCAAGAGGGCTTTCGTCAGTGGAATGTGAATAAGCAGGTTCAAGCAGGTGTTGCTTTGTTTTTCTGCAGCTCAACCAGATGTTGAGGTCAAACAAAATTTGGTCCCAGGACAGAGGCAGGAGGAGAATAACTGTTGTGGAGACAGTGGCCAGGACACTGTCACCTCCCAGGCCTGCCAACGGCCTGCTGGGGTAAGTCCTGCCCTGAACAACATCCCAAAGAGATCAAGCATTAAGGGATGCTGCAGGCATGTTTAGGAACGTGGAAGGAAGAGGGGCACCCACCAAAACTCTGGTCCTGGTTCTCCACATGCTTGGGCTCTGCTTGGCCTGACATGGGCCACACTGTCTCAGCCCTGGGCATGAGTGTTTCACTTGAATGGGCAAGTTTGGCCTTTGAAGTTGAGTTAGGACACGGTGGGAAGGATCGTTCCTCAGGTACCAGCATGCTGGGTGGCCTTGTGTCTCTTCTTTGTCACATGCCATAGTCAAGTCAGATCAGCGCCTTTCAGAATGATCATTTAGCTGTAGCCCCCTTTGTTTAAGTGAGCCCCATCATCAGAAGTCTGGTTCTTACAATGGAGAAGGTTAGGTGGACGTATGGAGCCCTACTGGGGTCCACCCCATCCTCATGGGCCTGATTAGAGGGAATCACAGCAGAAAAAAATGCCTGGCAATGGGGCAGGGTAACACTGAAGGCAGGGACATGCATGGTACTGGTCAACAGCCCTCTTTGGAATGTCCCCTTTGTTCTCTCCTGTAGCATTCCAAGGGGACCTGCCATCCCTGGAGTCTCTTTTTGACTCCCTCTTTTTCCCTGGCCCTTGTCCATTCTGCCCTTTTTGCTTCCTCTAGATTAAGGACTGGGGTGTTGTGACCTTTACTACTACAATGGAGAGTACTTTCCCATGGGAAAAGTGGCAGGGCAGGTGCCATGCCCTCTGCCAGATCGGCATGAGCTGCTGGCTGCATTTCTTTTGTGGAAGTGTCTCTCTTATTCCCCCTAGGCCTGTTCTTGATGTTTTCTCTACTGCTTTATTGACTGGGATGTTTTGATTTTTTTTCATTCTTCCCCCTCCATCAGGAAGCAGGGAACAGGAAATATGACACAGAGCCCTACTTGGATGATGGGGGTAGAGGTGGGCAGGAGGCCTTCACGTGAGTGGCTGGGGAGATGCTGACTGACCAACCCACTTGAGTCTCCCAGAGTGGAGAACATATAGAAGGCCCGACGGTAGAAAAGGTGGAACTTCTACAGAAAATATTAGTGGAGATAACCAAAAAGGGGAGCCCTGCTCCAGCTGGGGTGCAGCTCCTGCCTGAAAGTGGGAGATGTTGCTAGGGGCCAGGGCAAGAGTGAACCAAGGCAGTTCCCACCGAGGGAAAGGGGGAAGGGTCTCTATGCCACCTAAGAGTGGCATCTCTTAGGTCCTGAGAGTAAAACCATCAGGACCTGTGTGGGGGACAGTTTGTCCCAGATGCTGTTTCCTTGTGCCTGGGAGTCTGTGTGTGACACTCACATGTGCTTAACACTCAGGCTGCTCTTGCTCCCTGTCCTTACTCCCAGAGTCATGCCTTCAGGCGAAGAAACAGGACCAAAAGGCCTGGGCTCTGCAAAAGCAGAACAGCCTCTATATCCGCCAGATGCAAGAATGCGTGCTAATTTTCATCAACAACTGGCTGCATGCCAAGAGTTATCCATCCAAAAGGAGCAGCGGCTCCTGGAAGAGTTGGAATAAGAGAAAATAAAACACAACTCTGAATTGAATAACATTAAAGAGGAAATTAAAAAAATTCAGGTGAGGGAGGGGCCCTGTACTCTTGGGAAGGAAGACCTGAAGCAGGCATCCTTCCTCATTGCCTCACCTTCTTCCCTCACCTTTAGGAACTTGTGAAAAATGCTCAAGAAGAAAACCTGCACCTCTGGGCTCAGCTCAAAGCTGTGACCAGTCATGCAAATAGTAAGTGACAGGGATCCCAGGAGGGAAAAGCTAGCTTTGGGTGAGGTGTGGGGGGGGGTGAGGGTAGGGCTACATAGGGAGGCAGAAGCAAGCCAGATCTGCCCTAGGGGGCTCTGCTCTCTTTGGCTGTCTTTGACCTTGGGGATTCTCCCACAGGAAATGAAGCTGAGCAGAAACAGGAGCAGGAGCAGGGTGAGGAACAGGAGGGTGAGAAGGAGAAAAAGAAGCAAGAGAAAATGGAGGAGGAGGAGGAGGAGGAGGAGGAGGAGGAGGAGGAGCAGATGAAGGAAGAGGTGGAGGAAGACGAAGGGCAGGAGAAGGAGGTGAAGGAGGAGGAGCAGGGGCAGAGCCAGGAGGGTCAGGAGGATCAGGACGAGAAGTAGGAGCAAGAGATGAAGGAGGAGGAGAGTGTGGAAGTGATGGAAAATACAGACAAGGACAATGTCATTTAGAAGCAGCCATACATGATGAGCCTGACTGCTGCCCTCAGGGTCCCCTGGGACAAACCCTCCCAAACTCTTGGTTTCCCTCCTTCCAATTTCTCTCAACCCCCAACTTTCCCATGGGACTTTGTGGGCCACCTCCACTCAACACCTTCTTGAAACCTCATATATGTTGTTAGGAGCCAGGAAGAGACTGTCCTTCCCAAGGAAACACAACCAACACACCCCATTTGATCTTTCCCCCTGAAATTCTCATGTACACTCCAGGAAGACAGAGGAAATCTTCCAGATTATGGAGGGGAATGAAAAATCATCTCAGTCCTCCATGGAGGATAAGGCAACTCAGGCCACGGTCTCTGAAACTATTGGTCAGCCAGTTGTAGAAGAAGATTACGCAGTAACACAAAGTAGTACAGGCTGGAGACTAAGATTCTACTTCTTATTTCTATTAGCCTATATGTATCGGTCCTTTGACTGATTAAATCAAAAGCTACCATACTCTAATTCTATTCTACCTCCTCCATCCTCCTCCTCCCCACCCATTACACTTTTTTCAATCTGTGTATGTTTAGAATAATAATAAAATATTTTAAAAAGTATTAAAAATTGTCTAATCTCTGGGAAAAATTAACATCAAAATCTACATGTTGTCCTAAAGGGTCACATAATGACACACTTGAGGTTTGGATATGGATAGAATTCTTAACACTTTTAGGGGTGCATATAAATGATAGTTCTAATTATTGGTGAGGTATAATATAAAATCTTTTGTTAGAAAAAAGTCATACCGATTATCATTTTAAAATAGAAGTACATGGGCTATGAAGATAGCTCAAATGGCTAGAGGAGATGCATCGTATACAGGGGCCTACAGTCAATCCTCTGCTTTCCATGGTGCTACCGCCCCAAGTAAATAAACATTGAGTTCCCTACACTACCAGAATTTCTAGTACTACAGCATAAATTTTTAAAAATCGGGCCAGAGAAGTAGTAGAGAGGTTAAGACACTTTCCATGCATGTGTCCAACTCCTGCTTGATCCTCAATGTCACATGATTTTCTGAGCGCTACCAACAGTGACCCCAAGTACACTGTCCTCCCGTTGCTCATTGATTTGCTCGAGCAGGTCCAGTAACATCTCCATTGTGAGACTTGTAACTGTGTTTGGCATATTGGTCACGGGTAGCTTGCCAGGTTTTGCCGTGGGGGTGAGATGCTCTCCAAGAGGGGCGGAGGAATTGAACCTGAAACCGGATCCACCGGGCCAGCCGACCCCCAAGTACAGTGCTGTGAATAGCTCCCAAGTTCCGCCAGGTATGGCCCCAAAATTGGTGAAGGGTTTGAATAGAAATTATACTAAAGGCAGCATATCAATTGTCATTACACAAATGAAAAAGATGCTCAACACTAATCAGTAAAAATGTTAAAAAATTTATCTCAGAGATATCTTAAATTCACCCAATTACCTTCATCAAGAAGACAGAGAATATGGTGAGTATGTGGAGGAACTGAAATATTTATATAAATTAAATATATTTTTACAGTTCTTAAAGAAGTATAGGTAAAGGTAAAGGCCCTCCCATTGTTCGTCGATTTGCTCGAGCGGGCCCAGTAACATCTCCATTGGAGACTTTGT
>JAOXYA010127889.1:0-10340 GCA_028565675.1 Sorex palustris
ACAAAATCTCCAATGGAGACGTTACTGGGCCCGCTCGAGCAAATCGACGATCAACGGGAGGGCCTTTACCTTTACCTATATCCAACTAACAGTCCTCTCAAAAGCAAAGGAAGACACGATGACCCAAATTAATTAAGGTACAAATGAGTGTCAGGAGTTAAACTCAACAAGCTTCCAAGAAGTTTCTTTGGAAACATCAGGATCAACGGTGTTAAATCAAGTGATGAAGATAAAATAGCCAACCCAGATTTGAGTCTTGGAACTCCAATAAACAGTCAAAGAAAAGACACAAAAATACAGAATATCTGATGTGCTGTTTTTGTCTTTTATCCTTATTTTTCCCTCCCAGGTCCATACTGTATTGTGGTGGAAGCTGTTCTATCTGGAATGTTCCTGTACAGAGACTGTGGCGGTCCAGTGGCTGCAGTGACGTGCTCTGTGTGTTCCTCTACCAGGGGCATCTGAGCTGACAGCAGATGGGGAGATAGCTGGGCCGTCCAGGCATCTGTCATGTGCAGTGATGCATGGTGGCAGCTGCGCAGTGACTGAGTCCCTTCACGTGCATTTCCCAGACCTTATTCCCACTGTCCTTGTGCGTGGCTGCCTGCCAGTCCTCGGCCAGGAAGGACGTGGCGTGGCCAGTGCATATTTCAGAGAGAGCTAAAAGCTGGCGCCATCACCCTAGGGAAGCAACTGGCAGCACTGGCCAAATTCTGAGGGCACATGTGACCTCCAAGCTACATGTGCTGCTGCAAGTGCAGACACAATATACATGTGAGTCTGTCCCCAGGGCCACCTCCTGGGAAGTGTTTTGTCGCTTTAGGGAAAAGAACTTCAAAATGGAGTCCTCCCAGAGACTCAGGAGGGGCAACCTGGGTGTGTTTGGTTGAAGGTGGCAAATTTGCTTCTATTCGTTTTTGCGTTTTGTTCTTGGCTTAGAGGCCATACCTGGCAGTGCTCAGGGCTTATTCTTGGCTCCACACTCAGAGGCCACACTCCTGGTGGTGCTCAGGAAACCACATAGGATGCCAGGGATTGGATCCAAGCCAGTCACATGCTGAACAAACACCTCACCTGCTGCACTCTCTCTCCTGCCCCAGTGGCGTGCTGCAACGGACCCTACCCAGCAATGAAGGGGGCTGAAATAAAGGCCACACCAACTACTCGTGAGCAGGACAGTGGCTGCCGGGGGGGGCACTCATATGAAGCCCAGAAAGACCGATCTGAGTCTCGGATGGGAGACCAGGGCTGTCACCAGGCCGGGCCCCGCGGGAGTCCCCCTGGGGACACACACACTTTCTGCTCCATCATGACGGGGTTCCTGGAAGGGTCTGCTTTTCAGTCACTTCGGGTGTACATGTCTGATAAGGGTGCTGTTCTGTATGGAGCCACAGACACAGGCAACGCGCAGGACTTACAGTCCAGGGGGACCAGCTGACCCAGGACATGGTCACAAGGACGCGGAGCTTTGTGAAGGAACATGAGCATTGACACTCTCCACGGCTGCTTGTAAATCACGTAGCAATTAGTGACACAATTTCCAGTGACCTCAGCCACTGGCAGGGCAGCGGTGCTGTGCACCTGGTCACGCTGACTTGGAGACTCTGGCTGGAGCATGGTCCTGGGGGCTTGTACCTGGAATGGGCATGTTCTGCCCAGTCTAGCTCAGCTTCCAGAGGTCTCGGGAGCACTTTACTGGCAGCCGTTGGCCCCTCACCCCACACCCCCAGGTGTCTCGATACCAACCTGCCTACAGATGACACCAGCACCGTGGGCACGGCCACCTCTGGCCCTCGCCGTCAGCCTGACACTGACTCCAGCACTGCCCTCCTTGGGGTGGGTTCTCTTTGCTGCCTCCTTTCTCGTGGTGGGCCGCCTCCTCGCTCTAAGCCTGTCCTTGGAAGACGCCGTCTGGGTCAAGGACGTGAAGGAAGGAGCCAGCCTGGTGCTGTGCTGTGGCTCTTGGCTCTGAGACAAGTCACTGACAGGCCTGGGGGTGGCGGCTGCACCCTGGCCCCGCTGCCTGGCGACTGTTCTGAGGGGACTGAGCAGCCAGGATGACTGACCCCCACACGCTCCCCCCGACTCCAGCCTCCGGGAGTTGCCTCTGAGCGCCCAACCCAGGGCAGCCAGTTAGTCAGCTCCTCTGTCACACCCACACATGGTCACACACAGAGTCACACTCACATAGTCACACACACATTCACAGCCAGACCCACACAGTTATACACACACAGTCAGACCCACACAATCAGACCCACACAAGGTCACACACAGTCACACCCACACAGTCAAACCCACACAAGGTCACACACAATCACACACATGGTCACACATACAGTCACACCCACATAGTCACACCCACATAATTACACCCACATAGTCACACACACAGCTCCTCTGTCATACCCACACACGGTCACACACACAGTCACACTCACATAGTCACACACACATACATAGTCAGACCCACACAGTCTCACACACAGTCACACACACAGTCATACCCATACATGGTCATACATAGTCACACCCATACAGTTGCACACACACAGTCACACACATGGTCACACACACGGTCACACCCACATACCCACACAGTCACATACAGTCACACCCATACAGTCAGCCACACACAGTCACACACACAGTCACACCCACAGTCACACCCACAGTTACACCCACAGCCATACCGAAGTCATAACCACAGTCACACATACAGTCATCCACACAGTCACCCACGCAGTCACACCCACAGTCAAACCCACACAGTAGCACATACACTCACACAGTCACACATAGTCACACCCATGCCTGGCCCCACACACACATTCACAATTACAGTCACACTCACATATAGTCACACCCACACACGGTCACACCCACACACGGGCTCGAGATGGGCCACAGGTTCCCGGGCCGGCCCACGGCAGGAGCTCGGAGACAAAGAGGGTGTGACTCTGTCTTACTTGCGTGGCTCAGCCAATTCGGGACCTAACAAAGGGAGCAGGACCACAGGGCTGCTCTTTGCTGTCCCTCAGCTGTCCTGTCCCAGCCATCATCCAAGGGACATGTGGAAGTGGGGTCCTGCCTCTCCCCGACCTGGGCTGTCCCCTCCGGCTCTCCCTCTGGGTCCCGTCAGGAAGATGGATCCGGAGTCTCTGGTGGTGTTTTCCCTGCCTGGAGAGCTCGTGTCCATCGGCGTATCCTCCTCCCTAGCCCCTGCCAGTCCTGGGGACGCCGAGAGCCTCACCCCTGCACCCTGCATGGTGTGTGTGTGTGTGTGTGTGTGTGTGTGTGTGTGTGGCACTGAGTACCAGCCCACGGCTGCCCAGTACCCAGTCTGTCCATAGTCGGGACCAAGCCAAACCCTGCAGTGCCCTGTGGGTGACCTGGCCTTGACCTGCCCCTTGCCAAGGTCCGTCTCCCCCCTAGCCCGCCTTGACCTGGCACACGGCCTCTGGGGCTGCTGTTCGCGGCTGTCTGTGACGTGATGCTGTTCCACCCTGACTGTCTCAGTGAGGTTCTATTTCTCACTGAACTCCCTCCCTCAGCATGCACAGACCTCCAGGCAGCGGCTCCTGGCTACGGTGCAGCGGGCATTGGTTCTCACGAGTTGTTAGGAAGCTCTGAGCCAACAGACAAGTCTCCCTTGAGGGTGTGGCTAGAGCCGCCTCTGAGACCTTTCACAGTCACTTTCTTGGCCCTGAGACCCCAGGCTCGTGGAGTGGACCCCTTTTTGACGATCACCCTTCTTAATATCACTGAAAAAGCAAGTCACGTGAAGCACTCAGTTTCCTGAAAGGGACAAAGCGTATTTCCCAAACCAGCCTGAGGAGTGATATTCTCTGAGAAGCAAACAAGCAAATACACAAAATTGGGCCTGGATCACTGAGCGAGCAATAGTCTCTGAGCCACGAATAAATACACACAAAGTGAACCTGGAGCACGTCTCTCCCCCATGCCATTCACCTGTCTGTCCACCCAGGACTGTGTGTAAAAAAAAAAAAAAGATTTTCTGAAATGGACCCTTCAAACTGCAGTGTAAATTCTCACTGCTTTACCACTGGTTTGGTCTAAACAACATCCCTACAACTCTTGCGACTGAGGAAAGCTGTTGGCTTATTTCCCCAGCTCGGAACCGGTCGCCTTTCCACTGGGCTGCTCCGTCTGCTCGGCCAAGGGCGTTTCCGCGGAGGGAAGCGTTGGATGCGGCGCCTCCAACCGGGAACCCAGCGTCTCCAGGAGCTGAGGCGGGGCTCTGACCCAGCCTTGCCCAAAGCAAACGCCACTTTGCTCATCCGGGGAAAGATCCGGGCACATTACCAGAGGGCAAAGGGCAAAGAGGAAGGAGCCAGCTGGCATGACCCCAGCCCCCAGATGGCAGAGCGGTGGCAGGCGAGGTTGGCTCACCCTTTCTGCCTCCAGTGGCCGCAGACGGGCCTGGCACGGAGCCAGGTGCACGTGATTATTGGGTCCACGGGTGCGAACATACTGACACCTGCTGGAAAATGCCATCCCAAACGTAACAACAAAATGCTACCTTTGGAAACGGAATTTTCAACTTAGAAATGAAGTACTATCTTTGACACATTTTGCAGTTATTAGAAAAGAAACCTTTTTTTTTTTAAATCAGGTTCTGCAGGATGGAAGAGGTGGCCCATGTCTAGTCTCTAAAGCAGCAAAACTGTGGGTCTGTGTGGGCAGATCCAGACAGAGGCTGAGAGAATAAAGATATGCATGCACACATACACATGCACACGTGTACAAGAACACACACATACATGAACACACACATGCACATACAAATATACATATACACATATACATATACACAGGCACATCCTGTGACGTGATCCAGGTACATCCACACATCCACATACGCAGCACACATCCACACGTGCACACACGCACATACATGCATACACATATGCACACTCACGTGTGCACTTCCACATATCCACACCCACACATTCACATCCACACATACACATACAGACATATACAGACACATATACACACATGCATACTTACATGTACACACATAATATGCACATACACATACACACATGTACATATACACACATAGATACATACAGATACACAATACACATACAGACACACTCATACTCACACACTGCAGAGAACAAAAAACTTACACACTAATTACTTTAGAGTTTTAAAAGTCTTAGCGTTGGAGTTGACAGACATTCCTTTTTCATATGTTTTTAAAAAATGTCATCCAGCTCTGGGGCTGGAGAGAGAGACGAGAAGGGCGCTTCTCCTGCACTCTGCCAACTTGGGTTTGATCTCCAGCACCCCAGATGGTCCCCTGGGTACAGAGCCAGAGTAAACTCTGAGCATCACTGGGTGTGACCAACCGTTCCCCCACCAAAAAAAAAAAAAGGCACACAGTTATTTCACATGACCAAAAAGCCAAACCGTGACAGGGAAGGCAGTGCTGTCTCCAGGCGGGACACTGGTGGCTGGGGGTCATGTGTGTCTACTGAACCGTAACGCACCAGGTGGACTCGATATAAAACTCATGGAAACGCATAAAGAGATGTTGGCTTCAGGATCCACTTTCCCCGATTCTTTCCGTGCCTGTGCCCGGAGACTGGCAAACATTGGAAGCCCAAACGCTGTTATTACACATTTGTCAAGAACACGCTGTAATTGCGTTTCGCTCTATTTCCTCAATGAACGGATTTGTGTTGGGAGGAGGTGGCCAGTCTCTGCCTCTCGCAAGCACTTCCCTCTGGAGTCCCCCTCCCCCCCTTTGGGGCTGCTCAGTGAGCGGGAACAGAGTGTGGCCTGCTGGCTGTGTGTGGCGCTCTTGGTGAGCGCTACTAGCTTCGGGGTGACATTCGCTCAGGAGTCCGTGTGAGCGAGAGGCTGTAAAATGGCCAAGCTGGTGTCCGTGACTCCGGGCCTGGACCTTTCGAATAACTGAGCAGCTCTCGGCATCGATCCCACATCTGCTCAGCAACACAGATCACAGCTGGGACGCAGAGGAGAGGCAGATGGTGCAGGGGAGGGGTGTGATGGCTGCGCCGGGGGCTTCCCCGAGTAGGAGGGTGCCGGGACTCGGGGATAATGAGATCGTCAGACCCCAGGGAGATCAGAACGAGGGTCCCCGACAGCCGGCACGTGCGGGGCCGCAGTCTCCTCAGGGCCTCTCGGGAGAAGAAGCCCCATCGCTACAACCTTCACTGCTGGCAGCACCCAGAGTGCCTCAGAGCGGGAATTCCTCAAAACTGAATTCGCTGGAGAGTTTGCCCAGTCTCTGTCCCCTGCTCTGGCGGGCCCTGTGACCCCCCTCCCCCAGAACTGCAGACATCCCACCCAGCGCCCTCGGATCTCTGCACCAAACAAAGTGCCTGAAGGAGGGATGAGGGAGAGACCCTGATTTCCTGCAGGAGCTGCATCAGACCCACAGTGAAGGGGACATTCAGGCAATGTGTGTACACATGTGTGCATGCATGTGTACACACATGTGCATGTATGCATATATGTCTGCATGTGCACACATATGTGTGAGTGTGTGCGTGTATTTGTCATGTGTGATATCTGTGTGTGTGCATGTGCATGCATGTGTGGGCATGCATGTGTTTCTGTGTGCAATGTGTGCATATATGTGTGTGACGTGTGTGCATGCATGTGTGTGCATGTGTGTGCATGTGCATGTGTGTGTGTGTGTGCACGAGTGTTTGTGCATGTTTGTGTATGCTGGGGGTGAGGACAGCGCAGCCCAGCGCTGCCTGAGTCCCAGAGATGCAGGCCTGGGGAAGCCCCCATCTCCCCCGCACCATCTTCAAGGTGAAGTGTTCCCAGAGCAGCTGCAGGCGGGGCTCAGCCGTCTCTGGCCCTTCTGCCACCTGCTCACCTGCCTGCCGAGAGCAGGAGCAGCTCACTGCCAAGGGCCTGAGAGTGACCCCGCTCCGGAGCATCTGCAGGTGCCCTCAGCCCCTCGGCCCTGGCAGCCTTGGCCTCCCCGGTCATGGTGGTGTCCCTTGGTTGGGCTGGCCCTATCCGCCTTGCCCTGGGCAGCCTGCCGCCTCCCCGCCCCCCTGCCACTCTCCCTGCCCGGCCACTTAATTCCTGTCATAATTATTTCCACAAAACCTTTCTGAGGTCCAGGGACACTTGCAAGATACCTTTTAAGTAAGTAACATGGTACAAGCAATTTGTCGTTTCGGAAACTTTGTGTGAAAGACGTTTGGAACTAATCGTGTGCTCTGAGACCTAAGTGTGGTATAATTGACATATTCCCTTTCATTGGCCACTTAAAGTCTTGTAATGTTTCAAAATGGAAACAGAACTATAATAGGGCTTCACTAGCCACCTGCCTCGTGGATTTTGGGGGGCTGAAGCCCCAAGGGAGAGACAGGGTTAGAGAAAACCCACACAGAGCCAAGTAGGAGGTTCTGTCAAGAGGAGCAGCCCCATGACCAGGCCCATGGCCCTCGTCTTAGAGCTGCCATGGCCAGCAAGTGATGAATTGGTGTTGTGTGTGTGTGTGTGTGTGTGTGTGTGTGTGTGTTTAATTTTAGCCACTGTGATTCATGCTTTTACAAGTGACACCTTTTTACTGCATACAGACCCATGGCCAACCCCTGGCCCACTGCCTGGGCACACAGCTGCCCCGCCCCGAGAGTCCAAGCATACAACGAGGGCAGCTGCTGTCCAGCGTGGACAGACAGAGCCAACCACCAACCCCAGCCACTGGCCACTCACAGTGCCACCTCCCAGGTACCATCCGCTCAGCGAGACACACCACGTTGACAACCCGACAGTTCACACCCTCATCCCCATTTCACTCCTGCCGGGGGACATACAGCCAACTGACTGGCCACTTGGGACAGCTGCGTACCTGCTTGGGGAAAGTGACAGGAGGCAGGTGGGAGAGGAAGGTGACAGGACAGGTGACCACGCTAAGAAGGGGAACGTGGAACGTGCCCAGTTTAGTGCTTTGGAAACAGGAAGCGCTCAACCCAGCACTGTGTGGTGGGGACGGCAACGGTGAGGACGGTGACGAGGATGATGATGGTGGTGACGGTGGGATGACAGTGATGTGGCAATGATGCTGGTGACTGTGACCATGCTGATGGCTCTTACCATTACTACCCCGTCTGCCACCTCTCCCCCCCCACGGCTTCTACCCTGCTCAGGAAGAGACTCTCCTTCCCTCAGGCACGTTCAACACCAGCATTTACGGTGACTCTCGTCAGTGCTGCCATGTGTGGTCACGTCATCGTCACTCTGAAGGTGCTGATGTCACTCTCCCGTTTCCTGCTAGCTAGGACTTCCTTCCCACCCATCC
Source organism: Sorex palustris (assembly GCA_028565675.1). Taxonomy (NCBI): domain Eukaryota; kingdom Metazoa; phylum Chordata; class Mammalia; order Eulipotyphla; family Soricidae; genus Sorex; species Sorex palustris. Next base: position 8,324 of record JAOXYA010127889.1, read on the forward strand.
CCTTCCCACTCCCCGACCCCCGTGCTAGTCTGAGTCCCTGACGCTTGAAACTGGAGGCAGATGGGGTGGGGGACCCAGAAGTGGGGGTGGGGGGACAAGGAAGGAGTGGAGCCTACTGGCCTGAGCCGGGGAGAGAAGTAGTAAGGATGGGGACTGGTTGAAGAAGCTGTTCTGACTGGTAGAGGAGAGTTCCTGGGCAGGAGTTCTGTGTGGGGAAAGGGAATAGTCCCCTAAGGGGGTGAAGCCGCTCTCTCTCTCTCTCTCTCTCTCTCTCTCTCTCTCTCTCTCTCTCTCTCTGCCATGGCACGCACTCATTCCTTCTGCTCTTTACCGACCCCCTGACCATAGCAGTGATGCATCTGTCTCAGGCTTCTGTGGTTGGTGGACCTCAGCCTAGAACCTTTTTCCCTCAGACATGCTATGCTGCCCTCACTCCCTCAGCCCCCGACCACCCCAGCAATACTCTGCCTTTCTCCAGAGCCTGTCTACCCATGTTTCCCTGTCGCTGCTTGAGAGGCTGTATCGCCACGGTGTATGTGGCTTTCCAGTGATGTGGGCTACTGCTCCATGCTTTATGCATCTCTTGGAAGCGCATCTTCTCTGTTGCCTTCAAAGCGTGTAGGTCCCCGGAGCAGGGCTCTGTGCTCGCGCGTCGACAATACCTGACTCTCCTGAAGGAATCTCTGCAGCCGGGACTCACGAGCTACTTTTTTTTTATTGTATAAGCAGCAATTTCCAATCAACCTAGCAGATTTTAGGGACTTGGGTTGAATGAAAGTGGTGAGTTAGCACAGGATTTTTTTTAGCAACTGCACTCCTGATCGTTTCTTCATGATTAATCTGTGCTTGTTTCAAAGATGCTTATTGAACAGGAAAACACTAAGAGAAAAACAGACTGCACTTACAGTTTTTCTCTTGTGCAAAAAGGTACTATGATACATTATACAACAAAATGGCTTTAAAAATTGCTTTGTTTTTAGCTGCCTCAAGATTTTTGTACTCCCTAGTTCTTGTCCTGGAACGTGATTTTTTCCAAATTCTTCCATCTTATCACACCTGCACTGGATCTAAATACTTCCTGTGATGGAAAAATGTTTGGCTATCATTTGATGAAGGAAAAATGGTTTATATATGTCTATTCCTACTGTAAAAAGGAGATAACAGGAAGATACTCAGCAAGACCTAACTGAAGTTTAGGTCACTGTACAGAGCAGCAGGTTACTACAGAATCCGTAACCAGCACCTCTGAGTAAACAAGACAAGCAATGCAATTAAAAATGTATAGGAAGTAAACAGGGTTGTGTGGGTAACTAGCTCATCTATCTGCAAAATTCTCTCAACTCTCAGTTACTGGGAGAAACGAATTTGAAGCCACAACACGTTACCATTTCATACCAAGAACTTGATAAAGTCAGAAGATACTCAATATCAGGAGGGGAGCGAAGCAGTGGGAATTCTTGAAATGCTGCCCATGAAAAAATGGTGACGGCCCTTGGGGAAACATCAACAATTCCTCTCAAGGTGCGCGTCAGTAAGTTCAATACTAAATATACATGTTCGTGCATGAACACAATGTATAAATCTGATTAAAATCTTTCCTCTGTATGTAAAAAATAATGCCTAAGAAGATATCATGAGGCCTGGAGAGATTGTGCAGAGGGTAGGGCACTTGCCTTGCATGTGGCTGGCCTGAGTTTGATCCCTAATATCTCATATGGTCCCCTGAGTACTGCCAGGAGTAATTCCCTGATTCAGAGGTAGGAGTAAGCCCTGAGCATGGTTGAGTGTTGTCTCCAAAACAATTACAACAAAAAATTTTATCACAGTTACCCTGTGAATAACAACAAAACACTGTCTGTCCTCCCGTTGTTCATCAATTTTGCTCGAGCGGGCCCAGTAACGTCTCCATTTTCAGACTTCTTGTTACTGTGTTTGGCATGTTGAATACGTCATGGGTAGCTTGCCAGGCTTTGCCATGCGGGCGAGATACTCTTGGTAGCTTGCCAGGCTCTCCGAG
>JAOXYA010127903.1:0-10339 GCA_028565675.1 Sorex palustris
GGGGGGGGAGAGAGAGAGAGAGAGAGAGAGAGAGAGAGAGAGAGAGAGAGAGAGAGAGAGAGAGAGAGAGAGAGAAGGTGCCTACCATAGAGGCAGGGGAATTGAGGGGGAGGGTAACTGGGGACACTGGTGGTGGAAAATAAACACGGATGGAGGGATGGGTGTTGGAACACGGTATGACTAAAACCCAATCACGAGCAACTTTGTAATGGTCTATCTCACAGTGATTCAATTAAAAAATCTTTTTTTAGTTGTAAGGGCTGGACAGAAACTAGAAATAAATTATCTATTTAAAGTTAAAAAAAAGATATTGCCTACGGGCTGGGAGATAGTACAGTGGTTAGGGTGCATAAGTAGCCCCCACTAGCCCTGAGCTTGGTTCTTGGTGCCACGCCCCTTAAATATCAGTTGGGGGGGAGCCCTGCAGGACCTCCAGTACCATGGTGTGTGGTCTTGGGAGCCCGCCAGCACTCCCAGGGTGGTAGGGGTAAGCCCCAGCACCACCACGTCCTTGGGTTGTGCAGTGAACCACTGGCCTGGTTGGCCAAGAATTGCCAGTGGGGCTCCCATACCCCCTGAGCACCATCTGCCAGGTACCCCCTAAAAGACACTGCCTAAACCACTATTCCTACTGCTTACTCCATGATTTAACCACTAAATATCCTATAGCAAGTCTGGAACAGGAAACATACTCGAGCAGAATATCCTCTGTGGATTTTCAAGCGTGGTGCTCAACTGCTGTGATTCAGACAGCAAGAGAAAAATCCATTAATATTCTAGCAGGCTACTTCCATACACTTTATCAAATTGACGATGCGCCTTGACTCCGTAAAGACATTCTAAAGCTCTACCATGCTCCCTGATTTGCTCCTCTAGGACTCAAGGAAAGAAAACTGGCTTTCATCCTAAGACCAGTTTGTCCACTGAATTTCATGTGCCTTTCTTGTTCCCACATGTACTTAAAACTCTTTTTCTCTTGAAATATTTATAAGGTGCTAGGGATGTGGCTCATGTCCCACAACATGCTCGAGGCCCTGGATTTGATCCCTGGCAATGCAAAATAAATAAGGGAGCGATTTATAGACACATACAGATGCGTAGGAAATTATAAATTATGGAGAAGACCCAAGTTCTATCACCCACCTTCTCCAGTAATGAATCTCACATAACCCTAGTTGTAATAAATGACTGCATTATTAGTCTATATAATTATATATATTCACACACACATATATATACTTGATTAATCTTGCATGATTTAAGTCTTTCACCTTTTTGTCTTTCAAGAGTTTCATTTCCCCCGTTTTCAGCATATATGTATATATACGTATATGTGTTTTGAAGATTCTTAAGTTTCTTTTCTTTTCTCTTTCTTGTAAGCATAGAAGAGGTTTTCAGCGCTGAAGCGATAGTACAATAGGTAGAGCAGGTCGGGTTTTTGCCTTGCATGCAGTCGTCCTGGGTACTATCCTAGGCATCCCATATGGTACTCCATGCACAGCCAGAAGTAATCCCTGAGTGCAGAGTCAGGACTAACCCCTGAGCATTGCCAGGTGTGATCCAAAAAGCAAAAGAAAAAAAAAAAAAGAAAAGAGAAGAAGGTCTTTAAGTATGGTTTCTAACTAGCTTAGGTTTGTAAACTTATAAAGCCTTTTTTTTTTTTCCTTTTTGGGTCACACCTGGCAATGCACAGGGGTTACTCCTGGCTCATACACTCAGGAATTACTCCTGGTGGTGCTCAGGGGATCATATGGGATGCTGGGAATTGAACCCGGGTCAGCCGTGTGCAAGGCAAATCCCATACCCACTCTGCTATTGCTCCAGCCCCCAACTGATTTTATTTTATAATTTTATTTTCACTCTCTGTGTTTGGGAAATTTTTCTTGTTGACCCTGTGTTTGCATCACAGTTTTAAGGCCAAATAAACAAACAAACCCCATACAGTCCAACAGAAACTCTGCTCAGCCTCTGAATCTTGGGTGGAGTGGACGTGTTGGTATATTTCTGTCCAATTATTCCACCCAGGACTCAGGCATAACCTCCACTTTTCAGACCTGGTCTTTATGTAAAGTCTATTCAGTGCTGCTTAATTTTCTTCCTTTTTACTATGAAAAGAATGCATCTAAGTTTTGCCCTGTTAATTGTTTTAAACATAAAATTCAGGAGTATGAAGTACATTCTTTGCAGTGTGCCCACTCTTTGTATCTCTTCTCATCTGTGCCAGTTCAGTGTCAGTACCCCCTTGCCTCCTCTCTCCTGCAGCCACCATTCTCCTTGCTGTCTCCATGGACACTCTAAGTAGCTCTGGTCCATGAGATCATACTGTAGTGGGCCTCTCGTGACTGGCTTATTTCACCTGTGTCTACATGGTTCATCCTGGTTATGACTGTGTAAGAATTGCCTTCCTTTCTAACACTGACTTACAGCCCATTGTTTGTGTATATCAAGCTTTGCTTATCCATCATCCATCAATGAACACTTGGTTTCCACATTATGACTGCACAAATACTGTTGAACATGTAGGTATATGTTTGGGACTGTTTTTGCCAGTAGAACTGGCACCATCTCTGGTGCTGACTGGGCCCGATGCCTCTCCATTTATTTCTATACACCTTGGTGGAATGAAATAATGTTCTAAGAAACCAAACCCCGCCAACAGCCATCACGCTGGGTGTGAGAACAAGAAGCCTCTTGCTGAGCTGTGATGTCGCTCACTTCTTCCCCTCTGTAACAGTGTTTCTCAATCTCTTAAATATGATTGGCAAAAATTAAAATAAAGTAAAATGAAATGATTGACTCCTCACCCCTAGAAGCCTTTTTAGATGACTTTTCTGCCATAAATGTTGATATAGTTTTAAATGCATCAGTACTTCATATCGACAGTAATATGATTTATTTTTACCCCCCGAAACCAACCTTTGCCCACCTGGGGGCACTCTAGTACCCACTGAGAACACAAACTTTAACTACAAAGGGATTCTGAAAAGAAGCAGCCTCATGGGTTCCTTCAGAAGCTCTACTATTCCCATCAGCTCTTTTTCTCTGTGTTCCAGTGTTCCCCCATCCCCGCCCCATTTCGGTGTAATAGGACAAAGGACAGCAGCCCAGGGACCTACCCAGTGTTATCTAATATGGTATCCATAGACCATGTGGATACCAATGGATACAATAAATTATAACAAACAATAAATTATAGTTTTAAACTTTAGCAAAAGTTTATAATTCAGTTTATAATGTAGCAAAAACTATAATTCAGTGACGCTAAAGCTCAGTTTTTTGCGGTGCCAAACACATCACCTCAATCTTTGCTCTAATCTACAAACCTGCAGTCTCCATATTTGCTAATTCTCTTGTCCTCAGAGGGATTCTATGGAGGCCTCCACTCTGCAAAGACACAGCCCTCCTACTAGATGGCATGTAGGATCTCTGAAAGATAGGGATAGCTTACTAGGGATCTATGAGCATGTCTCCCTTTGACATTGGGGAGTTGTGTTTATTGTTTTATGGAAGGAATTCCACTGGGAAGTTGTGTTCTAGGAAGGGGATTGCAAGAAGAGTTAGAGAAACTCAGGTGTTGAAGCAGAATTGGCAGGGGAGGGGGGCTCACCGTGTGTTTTGAGGGAGCACTGCTCAAGCTGCAATGGGCACAGGAATCTGTAGACAGAAGAACCTGTTCAATGGAGGCCTGGATTCTGTGGCTTCACATGGAGCTTGAAACTCTGTGTTTCTCACCAGCTGCATGATGGCTGTGCTGACAGGATACCAACAACGCTTTCAGTAGCCAAGGTGGGAGAACACATCTCCATCTGTCTGCTACAGATCCTGGCCATGTGAAGAGTCTTATGTCTTGGGCCAAAAGCTTCCTGATGAATATAATTTGAGGTGGGGGTGGGGAGTGATTCTCGTGTATTCTGTGGAAGCTGAGAATTATTGATGTGTGAACTGAGATGAGGGCTTCTGAGCGTCTACAGGTGGAGAGAGACCTCTTTTCATGATTCTTCACAACAGGAAAGCCAGGAGGTCAGTCTTTGCTCATGATCTTGATGCCGTGTTCTGAAGACGTCAACCCTTTAAGTTCATCATCACAAACTTTCCCAGGAACATCTTTGGCTCCAAAGACTGAAGCATACTTGGATAGTGAGACATTTACAAAAATTGAGGTTGATAATCAATGACCGGGACTGAGGTGTTAGCTCAGTCATGATTACTCATGGAGCCCTTGACCTTTCTGTAGAGATGCCTGCGAAGGGAGTAAATTAACACCAGCAGGGAGGTGAAGACAAGGCCTAAGCGCTTGTAGCTTCTTGCTCAGGGACTGCTGAGCAGAATTGTGCCTGGCAGGTGAGTCACCAAGTTTCACCTGACTTTTGAATCACCTTTTCTGCACCTGAGCAAGAGCAAATAAACATATGTAGATTGGTTCCTGAGGGCCAGTCCTGGACCACAGTGGAAAGTAGCCATGGGACTACTGGCCCTAACATAGGACCTATCTTCATGGTTTCCTGGATAGCTGTCATTGGCTTCTTTATCTTTTCTCTTGAGTTTATTGAAATATGGTTTATGAAGTTATAATAAATTTAAAGGTGTGTGTGATGATTTGATATACACACATTGATAAAGGATTCTCTCCATCAAGTTAATTAACGCACCCATCACCTCACATATTTACTTTTGTGGGGAGTGAGAATACTTAAATTCTTAGCATTATGTAGTTAAGCTAGATAGAAATATACCATAATTGTATCATTAAAATGTTGCAGCTTTCAGGGTAAGTGACTTGGGGTGATTTTATAGTCTATTAGAGAGAACATGAACTTTGGAATTAAATTGATGCTTGGTTCCCAGGGGGAGAAAACAGAGAGAGAATACTTACATTCTACTCTCTTAGCAGACTTGCAGTTATACAACATAGTTTTGTTAACTGAAACCACTGTGGTGTACGTGAGAACATCAGGTGTTTTACTGATTATTGAACTGAAAGTGTTTCTTTCACTAACTTCTCCCTATTTCCTTTTCCAAGCCCCTAGCACCCACTGTTCTATCCTTTGTTTTTGCTATGAGCTTGACTTATTTTTGTATATCCTTCAAAAAAGTGAGATCATATGGTCTTTGTCTTCCTCTCTTTAGCTTATTTAACTTAGCATAATGCTCTTCAGTTTTAGTCATTTTGTTGAAAGTGACAGAATTTCCTTCATTTAATGGGTAAGTAAAATTTTATTTTCACACAGCTCCCATTTCCTTTATCCTTTAATTTGTTGGTAGACATTTAGTTTGATTTCATACCTTGGCTATTGTGAATAATGCTTTAATGAATAGGGGAGTACAAAAATGACAATTTCCTTCTTTTTGAGTATATCCCCAGGGGTGGTTTCTTGATGAGGGCCATTTGTTTTAAGGGTTTGGAAGAATGTCCTGATACCCACAGTAACTGCACCAGTTCCTATTTTCACTAACAGTGCTTCAGTTTCATTTTTCTTTTGATTTTTTTTCCTGATGATTAGTGACTGTGACATGAGTACCTTGACATATGCCAATTGACTCTTTGCATATTGTCTTTGGAAAGCTGCCTACTTAGGTTTGCCTATGTTTTGACTGAGTTGGGAACTTTTTCTCTATTGGTCTGTAAGAGTTTGTCACAGGATTCTTCATGAACTCCGTAAGGCTCTGTGGAGGTCTTTGCCCTGTGTGAGCCCTGATTCCTCCAAGAGGCACCTCACTCCACGATTCATCTTCAGTTCCTTTCTGATCAGAGGCTCTAAGATGTTCTTTCCTCCTAGGCCTTAACATTTCTTCTAGCCTGTGGGGAGATCCACAGCATACCCCCATACCTCTACTGACAGCTTGCCTGTTATGGCTAACCCAAATTCCATGATTTAAGTTTTTTCTTAGAGCTGAAAATGGGCCCTCCTCACACTAAGTGCCCACATAGTCTCGGTAGGGACCTTTATGAACCAGATCCACAGGCCGTCTACCAGCCAAGGCCATGCAGACAAAGCAAGCTGTATAGTGACCACAGGGTTTGAAAGACAAGTTTTGACAAAGATACAGTCCAACTAGCCTTTATATGGGAAGGAAGGTTGGTTTCTCCGTCCCTTTCATCTTCTTTCTGTTTTCCTTTTTCTTCCCATCTTGTACTCTGGATACCACACCTCCCCAGATATCATCAATGAGGCTCGACTTCAATAGGATCCATGATATTGCATGTGTAATGTAGGAATAAGACATTTTATCAACACCAAAGTTGGAGTGAGCCCAGAGGTAGAGCAGATTCTACAGAAGGGAGTTAGGAGATCTAGAAAAAACATGGACTTGAGAAGTGACACGTGGGACACCACCTAAAGCAAAATACAGACAGAGAAAAGAGATGTTAAGTTTTCCTTCCTCTGTACTTATCATCGTACATTGTGGCCTTTATGACACCCACGAACTTTGTGGGAGTTTTATGGAAAGCACAGAACAGCCTGGATTTTAGAACCTTATTGATGCCAGTAAGTATCTGGACCCAGAACTTGGGGATCAGGCCTCTCCCTCTAGATTTCCTGTCATCATCTGTAATGCTCCTTCCATCATGTTTTATTAAGTCCCACCCACATTCCCCTCCACTGCATTGGTGCTGAGTTGGGAAGAACATTATCTGGAGAGAAAACAACAGAAAGAAACCTGCTAGAATATTATTTCTTTCTGACATAAAAACCCAAACCTCAGTCTTCCTGAACTCCTGGGAATCCAGACTAACCAGATTCCCAGTTTCTGGAGGGATCATTTGGTCCTTCCTACACAGGCCCTGCATCCGTCATTTAGATGGAGTATCAACATTTGGCAGGTCCTGAGTATTAACAAGGAGAAAGGGGAAGATAAAATATTGTAAAGTGTGTGGGCTCTCACCATATGACTCTGTTAAAAAGACCAGAAAATGCAGAGACAGGAGAGAAATGGGGAGGTAGGGGGGGAAAGCAGGTATTAATTAATATAGTATTACCTCAAAGCCATCCATCTTCAACAGGAAGTCAAAGCTCAGCCCCAAATCTTCCCCCAGCCACCTGCAAGTGAATTTCCCTTGAGTTGCTTATATGCCCAAGGGTCTACTTTCCTTGCTTTTTAGTTTATTAATATGCCATTCCCTGATTGTTTGATTTGTTTCTACATTTCTTTTTTTTTCAATAAGACAAAGAGGGGGAAAAGGAAGGAGATGCTAGTTCTCTGGTTATGGTTCAATTGGGAGTCCCCTTAGGGTTCTGCATTGAGAAGGGCTGCTCTCTGTAGGTGTCTGGAAGGTGGGTGGACAGTGATTGCTCACACTGGCTCAAATTTCCTCTCTCCTAGATGTCTTGGGACACTCATCTAGGAAGATCAAACCAAAATACCATTCTTGTCTCTCTATTGAGTAAAGTTTTGAAATCTAACATTTATCTCAATCTCCAGTTTCCGCCTCTAAATGTATTCAACTTGCCTCTCCTTTTACCCATTCTCTTCTCATCTAGAATGAGTTCTGAAAGCATAAATCAGCTCATGTCACTCCTCCACTAAAAATCCCATAAGAGCTCCTGTTGAGCCAAGAATAAAATCCAAACTTCCTTACTTATTGTGGCCTGTGGGTCCACTGGGATCTAGCCCCACCCACTTCTCAAAATTCATCTCCTTCTCTTCTCCCTGAATTGCCTTTAGCCACATTGTCCCTGATTGCTTTTCCTAAAACTCCTCAGGCATATCTATCTGTTTACAAGTAGGTGTTAGATTTTTGTTTTTGTTTTAATCTGGAATGTTCTGCCCCTGATTAGAGCTTCACTTGATGGACTGATGCATCTCATTTTGTTCTCTACTCAAACACCATATCCTAGGAAAACTGGTCTAATTTACTTTCTCCCTCCCTTCTCACCATTTCTCTCATATTCTCATTATTTGCACTCTTCAACTGTAAGTGTTGGTTTGTGTATTGATTTTGTATTCTTGGTCACCCACCCCTGGACAGTAAGCTTTATGAGAAAAAGAACATCTTTGGCACCCCATACTATCAATGGCATATGATTGGTGCTTATAAATGTATTCTTGGGCAAATAAATAACTGAAGGAAAAAATAACAGCCCACTACAAAGTTCCCCGGCTTTGGAACTTTGAATTCAAAGCACACACTATATATATTGTCTCTTATGTCTTCCATGTTTGCCATGGTACCCGGAAAAAATGTTTGTGTGTTTGTGTGTGTGTGTGTGTGTGTGTGTGTGTGTGTATCCCTTACATTTTATATGTAGAGTTTAAAGAGGTTGTTCAGTCTGCCCCAGTAACACAGTAGTTTCAAGAAAGCCAGGAATTGAGAGCCATTCTAGCTGACTATAGAGCTCCTAGGTGTATCACCACCAAATACTTGGCACGGCTTAGGAGAGGCTAAGATGCCTGCTTGGGAAAGGGGCATAAGTACTTTCAGAATAGTACAGTGGTAGAAATATATATTCTGGGCCTGTACTGCCTGGGTTCCGAGTTTTGCTGTACCCATTCCCGTGTCCTGCCAAATTTCTTAATCCTTTGGGGCCTCCATCTGTAGAATGGACACAAATAGCACCCTGTTCCAGAACTTTCATGAGAATAGGTGAAAGACTGTATGTGAAACCCCTTGGCCAGCATAGGTAAATACTAAGTAATAAGTCTTTTCTACTCTCATTACTGTCATCATCATTTTGCAGACCACATTGCCACATTGTGTGTGGCTTAATCTGCTTTTTTATTTCTTTTTGCCTCTGGATCTTTGATAATCTGGTGGTTTTGGACCTCCCCCACTCCCCGTTTTTCATTTCTTTTCTCTCCATTCCTCTCTCTCTCTCTCTCTCTCTCTCTCTCTCTCTTTTTGAAGGAGTGTCTATGTTGCTTGTAACTTTGAAGGAAAGTGGTTATGTGAAGCCTCTTGTGCTTCAGAAGAACATAAACTTTAAAAGCAGAGAAGGAAATGGATGTGTAAGTGACACAGAGTTGTGGGGAAAGCCACCCACTAAATTACCCTTCTATACAAGAATGAAACACTAGCAAAGGGGAATAACGGCACTGGGATGGCAAAAACATTAAGAAGCCATCTCCAGTGAAGCACAGACCCTTCTGTGATTTCTAGCATCCAGGAAAGCGTGGCTTTATTGTCTTTTCATAAATGGTTTCAATCTCTGTGGTTATTGTTGCTTCTTATTCAGCACCAGAGTGGCTGATATTCTCAGTAGGAAACTTCGCCCTCCCGAGCATGGACCTTGGCCTATAGCTGGTCTTACTTTCAGTCATTACAGAGAGAGGGATCTGGAGAGATCCTTGAAAAACCTATACCCGAATAGGTTCATTTACAGACAAGAAAATTAAAATCATGATGGAGAGGTATATTCATTTATTCATTAACTTACTGGTGGTGATTTATTGAGCAAATCTGCAAGGCCACAAGCTAGGAGTTGGAAGGAATCAAATGGATTTTCTCATGCTAAGTAAAGCATAGGCAACTAACTCTTACAAATGACTGTTAATGGAACTGGCCTATAAGAGCATCACAAGATGCCTGCAAATCACAAGTCTTGGTCTCTGATAGAAACTTTCAATCTCACTGAAAGTAATTTGCTGACCTTCAGTTCCTCGTCTGTAAAATGGGGGAGAGATAGTGTCCGACTGATGACGTGCATTAGGATTTTATGAGCAAATCATGAATATGACATGTGCATATGCTTGGCGGCCTGTAAGGCAATTTGTAGTTGGTGATTTTATCACCTGTAGAACAGTAACTTGTCGGGAGAGAAGTGTGCCTATACAACATAACAGGACAGTGGAGGGGGCTATTGTGGAAGATGAGACATAGGCTGCACACTGGGGATGGGGCTATAAAGAAACAAGGAGGACCCCCAAACCTCCAGTCCTCAGTGGTTCTCAGACCAATAGGAAAGATTCACCTACGGCAGTAGCAGCCACCACTTTCTAGTAATAAGTGGTTGATGAATGATAGAGGGGGTAACGCATTGTCAAGACTCAGATCAGGGAGACTTTGTACTCACTGTTAGAGATGGACTGACAACTTTCTACGGAGAGATGATCAGCCAACTGGGCTTGATCAGGTGGGTTACTTTGGGAAGGACAGCCAAGACCATGAGGGATAGCACAAAGAAAGTTACGTGACAAGTTTAAGACATTCTCAGCTCCAAAGAGAGATCTGAAGGTGTCCAGGGGCAGAATAGTGTGCTGATCACCTGGGGGACCTGATAAAGATCCTTCCCTTGTATCACAAATCACAATCACAAATCATCCTATTATTCGTCGATTGCCTCGAGCAGGCCCCAGTAATGTCTCCTTCATCCTAGCCCTGAGATTATATTCAAGGCTCTTT
>JAOXYA010127909.1:0-10339 GCA_028565675.1 Sorex palustris
CATATGATTGAGGGGAGATGTCAGTGTATTCAACCCTGTTCCATTGGTCTGCAGTTCTGCCTTTGTTCCAGTACCATAGCCCGCTATTTTTAAATTGGCTTGATTTCTAGTTATCTAGTTAGATGATTCCAGCTAAAGTAGCCTTTTCGTCAGGAGGCCGAGAGACTCTCGTTACTAAGAGTCAGCTCATAAAGAAGGGTCTTTATGCCATCTACAGGTTCAGTTACTTTTCAGGATTTGTCTCAATTATATTTTGTCAAGTCACCTTGAAAACCGATACAGCAAATGCTGAACCATTGCTTCTAGGGTAGTATAAGATTAAGTTTTTCTGCCAAATTTCTGTTCCCAACACTTTAGTCAGCCTATCAGTTTATTACCAATTTTACGTGTATTTCTCTTTAAAGACACCTCGTTTAGTTTTTATGGTCAACTAACATTAAGGGCCTCCAGCACTTCAACTCATGCCTGAATAAAGCTTGTTTAGTTTAATTGAAAAAAAAATCACCAACAAAAATTATAAATGCTGGGGGAAAGATGGCACAAAGTAAAGTTTTTTAAAAAGCTGAAATAAGACTGCAGAGAACGTTCCCTTATCAGATTTCAGCAGGGAAATTGCATGTGAGGTGATTCAAATACCTTGCTGCTATGCACATGTCCGAAAGCATGGCCGAGACAGCTTTGGGATTGGCAGATAAATCTTAGTGGGTAGGCAGACTCACAGAGTGGAATCCACAAATGCTAAGGATTGATTATATATTAACTTACATTGACCACATTAGAAGCTAAGCATTATGGCAGTCACTGAACATGTCTTACTCAATGTTCATAGCCACTCTCAAGGATTTCAAGCTTATGACTGCTGGCATTTCTTCAATTCATTTTAGATTGTCATCTAGGTTTACCGGAATAGATTTAGGCTAGATAATTTGTAAGCCAGCCAACTCATACCCTGATGGGACAGATTACTATTTGGCTAAATACGATTGTTTTCAGATACTTCAGATACTCCACCTTCTGCTACTTAGATACTGATCCCTGAAGTAGTCTTATGCCATGTGTAAACTAAGTTTGTATTCTTGGATTTGTATCATATGAATTGAAACATTCCTATTAACTATTAATGTTTAACTATTAGCAGAGACTTGCATTGGAGGAAAGGAGGATCACTTGTGAACTCATCACCAACAAATATGGTCATTCCCCATTAATGTATAACTTATCACGATCACAATCATCCTGTTGTTCATCGATTGCCTCGAACAGGCACCAGTAACGTCTCCTTCTTCCTAGCCCTGGGATTTTAAAAGAACCGTATTCCGTGCTCTTTCAGGGCTAGGAGAAAGAGACCCATCATTGTTACTGGTATTTGGCATATTAAGTACGACATGGGAAGTTTGCCAGACTCTGCTGTGCGGGCAGGATACTTTCGGTAACCTGCCAGGTTCTCCAAAGGAAAAATGAGATAATAAGATAATAAGCTTCTAGGAGCTGGGTTTTATAGTCTCTGCTTCTTGGCCGTTGATGGGACCAATCTGGCACTGGTGGCAGCTGGTGGGTGTGACGCCTACCTACTGGAAAATGGGGGATCTGGGTGGAGAAGACCCAGTCCCAATGTGAGCAGGCTTGGAGATCTCAGCCCCGGGACCCACATACCTGGGTTTCTCTGCCAGTTCCTTCATGCATGAGGCTTGTCTGGACGTGTGGAGAGTGGTCTCAGCATGGTTGTGGCTGGTTCTGGAGGTCTTCAGCTGTTGGGGCTCTGCTCGGGGGATGGGAGAAGGGAGGAAAACTCAACCCACCTCCCTCCAAGGGGCCCCGGTGAGGACAGCCAGGCACAGGGGCAGGAGACTCTGTATAACTTATACAGCTATGTATAACTTATGTATAACTTATACAGTTACTATTCATAATCTTGGCAGATGTAGTTCTGTATGTTGTTTGTCATTATTTCTTGGTATTTTTCCATATTGACGTGTAAATCTTCAGAATGTTTGCCTTTTGGGGCAAAAGAAACCTCCAATCAGATTGCCATAATTTATGTAATCATTGCATAGGTTTTCCCCAAAATTATTTGGTCCATTGCGCTTTGTCAAAAACAATTACTCAACACCCCTGGAAAATTTACCTTCTCTAAGCAAATGAACAGAGTCTCCCCCTGACCCCCAGTTGAAACTTTGGCTCCTACAGCTCCTCTGAATCGTTAACAGTGGCCCCTGGAGGGGGTGGTTATCACTCAATTTCTGGCATTTTAGGTGACTTCTTGTTAAAGTTAGTCTTTAACTTTCCCCATAGATATTAATGAGCCACTTGAATTCTAGATAAGGATGAATAGGCCTCCAAATGCTGTGTTTGTGAAACCACTCCATCATCTCTTCTAAGAGCTTTCTGGAATACCTTATCCGATCTTTTAGTTGTCTTACTTTCATGGTGAGAGTCAGGAGTTGCTTGAGGAAACAAACAGTGGGTCCTGCAGAAACTTGGGGAAATGTCTTTTCGAAACCGGAAGCAGGAAGTGAAGCAGGGCAGGGCTTTCAAAGGGATCAGACACAGGAGATCAGATACAGGAGAGCCTTTCATTGGGGGCTCTCCTATGTCTCTGCTTAATTGGTTCTCTCCGTTCCTCCATTCATGTGAGTAATTATGATCTCAGGTTGGTCCGTTCAATTCTGAGTTCCCTCAACTCAACAACTGAAGCCCTAAAGCCATTTGAAGATCCAAATCTGGAGTGACCATTTCTAAGAGCAAGAGACTTGACCAAGTCTCTGTGGCCAGGGAGGCAGCAGCTAGGCTGGTTCTTTCCATATTAATAATATAAACACAGGCTGTTGCAAGGGGGGGAAGGGGGCAGAGTGATAGTACAATGGGAGGGCGTTTGCCTTGCATGCAGCCCACCTGGGTTTAATCCCGGCGTCCCATATGGTCTCCCAAGCACCTGCCAGGAGTATTTCCTGAGTGCAGAGCCAGGAGTAACCCCTAAGCATCAATGGGGGTGACCCAAAAAGCAAAAATACAAAACAAAACAAATAAAACACAGACTGTCTTCAGAACATGACGTGTGAGTGCCAAGTTGGAGGCAGGACCTGGGACATTGGTGAAGGGAACTTGACACTGGTGGTGGAATTGGGTTGGACCTTGTAAGTATGCCTGAAACTTAGCTTGATAACTTTGTAAATCATGGTGCCTTAATAAAAAAAATAAATAATTTAAGAAAAGTTATTTTTTTCTAATGAGGTGGCAGTTGTTCCAAACTTTTGACATAAAAAGGTGTAGTTCTGAATACATTTTACCCCTTGATGCTGTATGAATCTAGATGAGCCATTTATGTCCTTGTGTCTCAAGCTTGAGTGTATCTATAGAACACCTAGGGGACTCACCAGTAAGCAGTCTGACTCAGTAGGTCTGGCACAGGGTCTGAGTGTCTTTATTTGCTTTTTTGAGGGTGTCAGGGAGACTGGGAGTTAGAGGGTCACACCCTGTGGTATTTAAAGCTTACTCCTGGCTTGGTGCTCAGGGATCATGTCA
This sequence comes from Sorex palustris, assembly GCA_028565675.1. Lineage (NCBI taxonomy): Eukaryota > Metazoa > Chordata > Mammalia > Eulipotyphla > Soricidae > Sorex > Sorex palustris. The sequence continues at coordinate 3,523 of JAOXYA010127909.1, forward strand.
GCAGTGTTTGGGGGACCCTATGAGGAGCCAAGGGGTCAACCCAGGGTTGGCCTATGCAAGACAAGTGCCTCACCCCCTAAGTTTCTGCGTTTCTAATAAGCTCCCACATGACAGGATTTAATAAGCATTAACCTTCTGTGCCTCAGCGGCATAGCCCCTTTTCTTGTCTTCATTGCCTCAGTTATGAAGAAGGCAGCCAGTTGTGGGTGCTTGGCCTCAGTATGTATGCACGTTTGCAGAGAGGGTGTGTGTTAGGTGGTTGAGCCATGATGAACCTTTTCCCACAGACAAGGCAGGGTGGGCCCCCACCAGCCTGCCATCTGTCAGCTGCCTCCTGAGTCACTGTTGGGCTGTTATTCAGAACCTGGGAGCATTGTCACGGCACTGAGTCCTGAGGAGCCTTCCCACTTTCGGCCTCCGGGCCAATTTCCGACTCAGGTGGCTTCACCTGCATGGACAGGATATTCAGTCCTGGCTCTTTGCCCTCTGCCCACAGGTGGTCTCCTTTATGAAGTCACCAGTGGGCCAGTACCTGGACAGGCACCCTTTCCTGGCCCTCACCTTGCTGGTGTTTGTCGCTGTGTCTGCCATTCCCGTTGGATTCTTCCTGTTCCTCGTGATGCTCACCTCACTGGCTGCGTTTGTGGGTGTCATCCTACTGGAAGGTACCCACCTGATGACTCACCCTCTTGGAGAACGACTTCTTTGGGAGGACAGTATTTATTGGATGCCTGGCACTTTCATGAAAGGTTCCTGGTTTGTCATAATCACCTTGACCAGGGCAGCAGATCACTCTCAGCAGGCCTTAAGGGACCCTAAGGGGTGCATGGGTTCGAACCTGTGTTGACCACATGCAAGGCAGGTGTCCTGCCCGTTGACTATACTATCACTCCAGCCCTGAGTTAAGTTCTTTTTTTAAAAAAAATATCTCTATTAAAAGGTAACACATTTGTTCATATATTGTATCTTCTTTTCCGGGGTCCACCCTTCAAACTATACAGTGGCCATGGAGACGGTTAACTGAAGGGCTTGTTTATTCCTGAGACTTAGAGCATTTGTCATGTCATTAGTCTGACATTGGTAGGTAACAGAAATTTTGTTATCAGAGGGGCAGGGAAAACTGCACCTGGCAGACAAAAGCTACCACAGTCCATCACATAGGGTAAGTCCTTTAATTGTCAACCTAACACTTAGATGTAGCTACTATTGTATCTTTTTACAGAGGACTTACCCTACAGCCCCAGGAGACTCTCATGTCACACAGCAAATGACTTAAGGAGTTTCAAACTGAGGCACATCTGCTTTGAAAGTCCTGATCTTCCTTTTGTATACATATCACTGCCCCCCCCACCACCACTGCCCCTTAGACCATTACCAAAAACATAGTGGTAATCCACTAAAACTTCCATGAAACGTGTCAGAAATCTAGACTTTTGTGGGAAATATCACTTTGGGGGAAGAAAATCATCATTTTTAAACATGGTAACCTAGGGACTGGTAGTTTCCAACCAGTTTTAAAGGAATGATTTTGTGGCCGTGTTTTCCTCTAGGGCTGGTCATCTCAGTGGGTGGCCTCTCATTGCTTTGTGTCCTCTGTGGCTTGTGCTTCGTGTCCTTTGTCCTATCGGGGACCGTCATAGTGTCCTACGTGGTGACCTCCAGCCTCATCAACTACTGGTTTTCTCCGAAGTAAGTATCTGTCAATGCAGCAGTTTTTCCTTTTGGGGGGAGCTTCTCACAAATAGCCCCCTAAACTGGAGCGATAGTACAGTGGGTAGGGCGTTTGCCTTGCACACAGTTGACCCGGGTTCTATTCCCAGCATCCCATATGGTCCCGTGAGCACTGCCAGGAGTAATTCCCAAGTGCAAAGCCAGGAGTAACCCCTGTGCATTGCCGGGTGTGACTAAGTCCAGTGTCTAGAAGCAATATACTGTAAAAGGTAGGTAGGTTTCGTGTTTCCAATACACTGTGGCCAATGGAGTTTTACAAGGAGCTTTGAATGAAACTGTTGCTGCCGTGAATTGTGCCACCTATGAGTTGGCCTGGCCACACTGCAGGATAACCATTAATCATGTACAGGGGCTGGAGAAATAGTACAGTAGGAATGGCTTTTGCCTTGCACATGGCCAACCTGAGTCCAATCTCCGGCATCCCAGATTGTGTGGTCACAGAATAAATGAGAGATCTGCTATGGTGGCGTTCTCTCTCTCTCTCTCCCACCCGCCACCTGCGTTAGGTGGCCATGAGCCACTTGCTTCCCCAACAGGCCAACAGACACATGAAGGAGGGGACAGGGCCACCAGGCGGGTTGGTGATCCATTGCCCTTTATTCCATTCTCCCCACGCATCTGTTCCAGTCTCACTAAGTGCCCCAACCCAGTCTCACACTGCTCCTCATTCCCGTCTCCAGTGCCAATGCTCGTCTGTCTCCGCCCTCCGTCTCACAGCCTTAGTCTTGCGCCCAGCCTCCAGCATTGGGGTAGCAGTTACACGCAGGTGAGGCAGCACAATCAATTTATATGAAGGCCCTTTCTTCCGGGGAAGCTCTTCTTTTTGTTAGGACTTTAACGATATGTATAACGATAACTGATACATCTGATTATGCAAGTGGCCTTGTTAAAATAACGTGATTCGTACTTTAAGTTGCTCATTTCCTGCTTAAATATAAGCCAGGAGATCCGCTCAAGGGCCAAATACGGCATAGGGGTGTTTTTCTCCTTTCCTTAGTCCAATAACCATTTAAACATTCATCTTAATTCTACTTCTTAATATTAGCCATTTTATGGACACAGTAAAAGGTACATCAAGCTTTATAGGGTGGCTCTCTTGGGGCCATCTCGCTATAGATCTCAGACTACAGTGCTCAGGCTAGATTAGTCTTTCCTAACTCTAAGCAGGGTCCTTATCCAGTTGTTAGTTACTCTTTGGATCATGACAGAATTTATTCATGACCATGCTCTTAACTTATAGTGAAGTATTATGGTGCTTGGTCTGGCCCGTTTCGATACCATGCTAGCTCACAGCTTGCCCTGCGTCCATCCAGTCCCTTGTCGGAACCTGCTTTTGGGGTACTAGGAACTGAGGGCAACTGAGGTTTAAGTTGAGAAAGCAGATGCCCGGGAGTGAATATATTTGGGGTCAATTAACTTTCAAGTTACAAAAGCACAGCATGAAGTGTCCTCTTGTGTCTCAACAAAAAGGACATTGCTCTGAAGTAAGCTATGCAAAAGGACATAAGAGAAGGAGAAAAGCAATATTTCATTTACAAATACAAAACCAGAGATTTCTGAGGAATATGACTTTACAAGTCACAGGTACTGATTAGGGGGAAATGGTGATTAACTCCGGGGGGAAGAGAGCACAGAAAAGAGGTTAAAGATGAACACACAAGAATGGGAGTGCCCCGGGGGGGAACTGTGATGGGTGTAACCCAATAAACCTAAGCTCCTTGCAGCCTGGGAGAAAGACAGGCCAATTTATCCTATACCATATGGTTCCCCCCCAGCACCAGCACCGAGAGTCATTCCTAAGTGCAGAGTCAGGAATGCTATATCTGACCAAAAACTAAATGAACATATTCCTTTAAAAATATGTTTGAGGGGCTGGAGCGATAGCACAGCAGGTAGAGCGTTTGCCTTGCACATGGCCAACCCGGATTTGATTCCCAGCATCCCATATGGTCCCCCAAGCAGTGCCAGGAGTGATTCCTGAATGCATGCGTGAGCCAGGAATAACCTCTGTGCATCGCCAGGTGTGCCCCAAAAAGAAAAAAAAAGTGTTTCAGCTTACGAGAATGCAAATTAAAACAGGAGAACATCAAGCCACTAGTTTACCAGGCCCCCGGGGTGGGGACGCAGGACCCCTGACTCTGCTCTTCCCGCGTCTGCCCTCGACCCCCTGTCACTATGCTGAGTGTGGCTTTCCTTCCTGAACGCGCAGCTTTCTCCTCATTGTGACCCCTCAGTGCCAGCCCCTTCATCTGGGGCTTTGAGTCAAGGAACAGTGGCATGTTTCAATGCTGGAGGGGAAGCTTGCTATGTTGAAATGACTAGAAGATCCTATGCCTGTTAATAAGCTAGCACCTGTATGCTGGGGAGATGGTGCAAAGGGCTAAAGTGTCTGTTCTACACGTGGGAGTTTGCATCGCTGTCACTATCTGGTCCTCAGAGCAGCCCTGGGAAAGACCCTGAGCAACTGTGCCAGGACCACTGGCTAGGTATAGCCCCCCAAAAGACAAAATTAGATATATATATATATATATACATATACATATATATTTATATATTTCTAGAGGATTTTTAATATGACTTTATTATTTATTTCAAACATTAACTTGAAAATTACTCGGGCATGTTAATTTTAGAAAATGTTGGGCCAGTGAGCCAGTGTAGCCATGATACAGTTGCTTTGCATGCAGGTGACCCAGGTTTGATTCCCAGCACCCCATATGGTCCATTAAATACCGTCAGGAGTGATCCCCGAGTGCAGAGCCAGGAGTAAGCCCTGAGCACTGCTGGATGTGACCCCAGCTTATAGAAAATGTGGACAACAAGAGTTGAAGTGGTAGTACATTTGCCTTGCATGCAGCCGACCCAGATTCTATTCCCAGCATCCCATATGGTCCCCTGAGCACTGCCAGGAGTAATTCCTGAGTGCATGAGCCAGGAATAAACCCTGTGCATCTCCAGGTGTGACCCAAAAAGAAAAAAGAAATGTGGACAACAATAGCTATCTCCCCAATTTGATCTTTTCCAAGAGGCTTTTGTAATTTTTTTTTTTTTTTGTACCTTACTGGTTTTAGAGTCTTTCTTCTTTTCCATTGCTAGGAGAGACACAGGGCTGCTCACGTGCATGGCTGTGCTAAGCCACAGCCGGCCTGTTTGAGAATCATGAGTAAGTGACGCAAGGGTGCTTGTTTGAAACTCCCGTTAAAACGATGAAAGTGACTGATACACATCCAGCTCTTGCTCTGTGCCAGGAACTCTCACGTATTTTCCAGGCAATAGTCTATGTACAGCAGTTTCTTGTTTGACAGTGTTTTGTTCATCAGTTTTGTTAAAACCAGAAGTCCCCAAACTTATTTGGCCAGCTACCGAAATTAAAAAAGGTGCTCAGCCTCTTCTGGAAATCTGCCTACTTTTTCTTTTTTGGCTTTTGGCTTTTGGGGTCACCCTCAGCGATGCTCAGGGGTTACTCCCAGCTCTGCCCTCGGGAATCATTCCTGGCAGTGCTTGGGGGTAAGCAAGTTTGAGTTTTCATTTATGAGCAAAATAGGCCTGCTCCCCCACGCTGCCTTTCTCCAACCACATGCAGAAGAAAAATATCAATGTTTGAATTGGAACAGGGGAAAGCTGACCTCACTCATTTTCACCATCTCTGCGTTTCTTCTCTAAAACTGGTATGACCCCAAGTTGGGCGCGGTTGCAGTCAAGCAGCTGAAAACACATCAATGAAAACGTCAGGATTGCTCCTTAAAGAGTCCCTTGACCTAACTCTTTTCCTGCTCTTCACAGACCTTGGTTACAACAGAAAGCCGGTGACAACAATCCGCCAGCTGGAAATTCCACAGACTTAGAAGAGAGCTACCGGGAGTGACCGCCAGAGGGAACCCGAGCTGCTCCCCTGGCACCGTGGGTGGCTGCTGATTCTTTCCCATCCCCTGCGGAGTCTGGGGCTGGACAGCACCCGTGGGAAGCATCCTTCCGCCTTGCTTATGGGATAACGCAGCGGCTGGTATCAAGAATTGTTGACAGCAGGGAATTGGCTGCTCCTGTGTTTCCATCGGGCCTCCCTGGCTTGCAGAGTGAGACCCATGATCTTGCCCTCGCAAATCTGTGCCCCAAGGGTGCTTTGGGGATCAACGATGAACTGGTTTTCCCTACTTTTAATAATAAACTTGAAATAGTAATATGCTTTGGAAGTAAGAGATATGGGGGTTAGACGGGGTGGGGGGGGAAGGGATTTAAACCAGACAGCGCTATTGGTCTTTTTAAAGACCAGCACACTTTGGAAATTATGGCCTCAGATAAAAGACGATGTCTAAGTCCAAATTTTAATTTTATAGCCAGAAGCATTTTTTAAAAAAGTCTAAAGATATAATTTCCACTGTTGAGTACTGTTAACTACAGTTACTTTTTAAAATATTTGTACTTGGGCTGGAGCAATAGCATAGCGTCTAGGGCATTTGCCTTGCACACGACCGATATGGCCGACCCGAGTTCTATTCCTGCGCCCCTCTCAGAGAGCCTGACAAGCTATCGAGAGTATCAAAGCTTGGCAAGCTGCCCATGATGTATTTGATATGCCAAACACAGTAACAATCGTCACAATGGAGACGTTACTGGGCCCACTTGAGCAAATCGATGAACAACGGGAGGACAGTGACAGTGACTTTTGTATTGCTTTGAAGAACATGTCAAGCCACTGGATTATGGAAACACTCCAAGTGTTACGGGGGAAAATGTAATTTCATGAGATTTCTATTCTATTGGCTTATTTGCTATGGAATTGTGTGAAATAAATATTTATTTAGAGAAACTTCCTCTCCCCCTGCCCCTTACTCTTCATTTCTTCCAACCTCCTACCCACTTTGATATCAGAGCTGCCTTTTTCTTCTTTGTTGATCTCATGGTAAATCCTGAGTAATATTATTTTTAATCATTAGGGTTAAGTGTTGAACTCAAAGTGGCTCCGAGGTGGACTGAGGAGGAGGGGTGCATCTTACTTAACTCAGAAACCAATGTCTGGACCCAAAGACTCAGTGACATCATTAGGTTTGTTTGTTTAATTCCCTTCCTCTCAGTTCTGCCTATCTCT
>JAOXYA010127915.1:0-21944 GCA_028565675.1 Sorex palustris
ATACGTCACGGGGAGCTTGCCAGGCTCTGCTGTGCGGGCAAGATACTCTCGGTAGCTTGCCGGGCTCTCCGAGAGGGCGGAGGAATTGAACTCGCGTCGGCCATGTTGGCTGCATGCAAGGCAAATGTCCTACCGCTGTGCTATCGCTCCAGCCCGCAGGTAGCCTGGGGTTTTGGGGCAACAATGTAACAGAATCAGCAGGTTGCCTGGGTTTGGGGGGCAACAATATAACAGAGTCAGAAGGGAGTCTGGGGTTTGGGGGCAACAATGTAACAGGGTCAGCAGATAGCCTGGAGTTTTTTTTGGGGGGGCAACAGTCTGGGTTTACAGAGGCAACAATGTAACAGGGTCAGCAGATAGCCTGGGTTTAGGGAGGCAACAATGTAACAGGGTCAGCAGGTGGCCAGGGGTTTGGGGGGCAACAATGTAACAGGGTCAGCAGGTGGCCAGGGGTTTGGGGGGCAACGATGTAACAGGGTCAGCAGGTGGCCAGGGATTTGGGGGGCAACAATGTAACAGGGTCAGCAGATAGCCTGGGTTTAGGAAGACAACAATGTAACAGGGTCAGCAGATGGCCAGGGGCTTGGGGGGACAACAATGTAACAGGGTCAGCAGGTGCCTCCCACTAAGAACAGTTGCTTTGGGGGTCAGAGAGAAAGAACAAGAGTCAAGATGCGCAGGGCCCTGGTTCAAACTCTAGCATCACATGGTCCCCTGAGCCCACCAGGGTTAATCCTGCAGGTCCAATGAGCACAGCTGGGTTTGGCTCGATTGGTCCCCACCACCACAGAGTCCTAGCACTAACCGCTGAACTGTCCAACCTATTTGTTGAAGAATTGCCAGGAAAGGTTCTGGGAGCCCTTGAGAATTTTTTGGGAGCCCCCCTGCAACCCCTCAGAAGAAAACAATCTGCCTTGATCTTAGTTTGGTGCACACAGAGGCCCAATGGAAGGATGGCCTTGATGGCAATGATAAGATAATAATGGCAGTGGTGGTAGCGGTGATGACTGATGAGCACAGTCTCTGCTCAGAGGCCCAACTCACTCTCAGAACAGCCCGACTGAGCAAAGGAGCTGTTTAACTCACTCTGATGATGGTGAAGCTGCAGCTCCCAGAGGGAGCGAGCAGAGGGGAGAGCTCGCACCCCAGCCTGGCCTCTGTCTTGCCCCAGCCCACGTCTTCAGCCTCCATGTGCTGTCTTGCTGCCATGCTTTTTTTTTTTTTTACTTTCTGGGTCACACACGGCGGTGCACAGGGGTTACTCCTGGCTTTGCACCCAGGAATTACTCCTGGCCATATTTAGCATATGGGAAGCTGGGTTGGCCGCGTGCAAAGCAAATGCCCTACCCACTATACTATCTCTCCAGCCTTGCTGCCACATTTTAAGAAGGGCAAAGACAGGTGGATCATGTCGAGAGGAGAGGAGGCCAGATGGAAGGTGCTTTCCGGGAACAGGAGGGAGGGGAATGGGGTCATGACACTGAAAGGAGAGCCTCTGGGGGACCATGGGCCTCAGGAGGGAAGGCTTAGTCTCCAATTTAACAAGGTCTCTGGCTTAGTTCTTGGGCAGCAGGAAGCTCAGAAGCCCTGACAGGTCTCAAAAAGAGCCCTGATGGATGTGGCCCCTGGCACAGAGGGAAACTGGCCGGGAGCTCCATCTGGCCTCCTCTCCTCAGGAGCCTGGCCCCAGGACTGTGAGTTGGCATGTCCACGGTTGTCTGGGTGGAGGGCCTGGCCAGCAGCCACAGCTACCAGGACTGTCTAGACCTCAGAGCCAAGCTCAGCAAGTCACTCCAGGAAAGAATCTGGACTGGAGGAAGGAGCAGTCACACCATCCTGCCTATCCCTGAGACACCAGCCCCTGGTGGTGAAGGCCCAGTAGACCCCAACACTCAGGCAGGACCCTGTGCCCCATCAGCAAGACCCCAGGCTGGGAAGCAGGACACGGATACTCGAGTCCCCGGCTGGCTCAGAGCACTGGGCCACTCCAGCGAGGAGTCCTCTGAGCCATGGTTACCCCAGAGGATACTGTGCACATTGGGTGTACCAGTGTTTCCCAAAACACATTGTGTGGGGTGTTGGTGCATGTCAGTGGAAATGAAGATCCACTCAGAAGATTGGGGAACACTGGGTTAACACAATCAAACAGCCTCTGCTGCAGGATGGACTCTCACGTACCTGGGGGCCCACCATTCTCCAAAAAGAACTTGGAACAGTCTATGTTCTCCAGTTCTAGCTTTAAAAGTGCCCGCGGGGGAGAGACAGTACATGGGCATGGCATTTGGCTTGCATGCAGCCAACCTGAGTTTTATCCCATAGAGTCCCCTAAGAACTGCCAGGAGAGCTCCCTAAATGCAGAGTCAGGAGTAAGCCCTGAGCATTGCCAGATTTGACCCCAAACCCAAAATAAGTGAAAAGGTCGGGGGCCAGAGAGATCGTGCAGGGGTTAAGTTTGCTCTGCACATGTTCCCAGACACCACATACTGTTCCCCAATCCTTGCCAGGAGGAAGTCTTGAACACTGTCAGGTGTGGCCCAAACCTCCCTCCCCTCCCAAACAGCTGCAGTGAACTTAGACCATCTACAGTAGCTGTGGGGAAAAGATCATGAAAGAAATGCCCCTGGAAGGGCTGGAGAGATAGTACAGCAGGTAAGGTGCCTGTCTTGCAAGTGGCCAACCCAGGTTTGATCCTGGGCATCCCATATGGTCGATCCCCTGAGCGTTGCCAGGAATGATCCCTGAGTGCACAGCCAGCAGTAAGCTCTAAGCACCGCTGGGTGTGGCCCTCAAACAAACAAACAAAAAAGAAATATCCCTGGGGACACTGGCAGCAATTGGGGACCAGACCAGACTCTCACACAGGGACTTAGCAGCTAGATCAGGCTTTTCTCTAATGCCACCCTCCGCCATGGCAAGAGAGGCTGTGCAGGGCCCGGGCATGGAGCCAGGAGGGAGACGAGAGAGAACAAGTCAGAGGACAAGGGGGTCCACAGTAAGGGGTGGGACAGGCAGGTCAGAATGGGTGACAGTCGGCTGACTCCCACTGACAGTGACAATCAAGGGGGGCATCCTGCTGACTTCCGAGTTGTGACGAGGGGGACAGCCTGGCACGACATTGGATGATGGTGATTGTGACGAAGAGCATGAAAAAGCTGGTTTCAAAATCACTGTGCTGCAAGGCTCGGAGTGATTATATGTCAGTCCCGAGTGGTGATCGCAGGGGTGCAGAGGGAAGAGGAGGGGACAGCAGTTCCCACATCTCTCAGCCCTCTCAGCCCATCCCCCAGGTCTTTCTCCAGCTGGGTGAGCGTCCGTACCATGGAAAAACCCAGGTGGGCCCCTGAAAGCCCTGTCACTCTGCGACCCCAGCCCCATTTGGGCCAGCTGGCAGGAGGGCTCAGAAATGATGCTCCTCTGATCCCTCGGAAGAGAGACGCGGCTGCCCTTTCTCTGCTGGCAGAGCAGGTCCCTCTGTTTCCATGGTGACAAGAGTTCCCAGAGCAGGATGCTGCTAGTTCTTCTGTCCCCTCACCCCCAAACACAGGGCAGCCGGCTCCTCCCCAGGTCAGGATACTGGGGTCCTCCAAAGCTGAGCTCATCTAAACCCTAGGCGGTCCCCAGAACCCTCCCCCCACTGGGTGAGCCCCAGGAGGTGGGCATGGACAGGATGAAGGGCAGGGTTGGAAACCTGGGGGAGTTTCCCCAGCAGGAGTCACACCGGATCATTGGCCCCATCTGTATCCCCCTCCTAGGAACCAACAGAAGGACCTGGGAGACAGAGTCCTATGGTAAGGCCCTCAACCTTCATCAGAGTGAGCAAGACCAGGCTTCTGGGTCCAAATTCCTCGTTGTACAGACTGAAACAGAGCTATGGGGAGGGGTGGGGAGGGAGGAGCCCAGGGCTGTGGCTCTCTCAGTGAGTTCCCCTGCCTGGACTGGACAAACCAGGGAGGGCAGGCAGGCCCATGTCCCCCATGTTGGTCCTAAGAGGCTGCACCCCTCTATGTCTTGATTTTCTGTTCTATCTAGTGGGGGTGACAATGCCCCCATTAAATTGTTGGAAGATTACATGACCAAAGGGTTTACCAAAAAAGCCAGGCAAACCCCTAATGTGTGGTCCAGAGTGGGGAGGTGGCGGGGAGGAAGGGGAGGAAGGGTAGACAAGAACAGGGAGCAGGTTCCTGGACACCTGAGAGCTTCACAAATGATCGCCAAAGTCACTCAGGTCAGTGAATTACAAATTCTTTAGGGGTGGGAGAAAGTATCGCAGGTAAGGTGCTGGCCTTGCACATGGCTGACCAGGGTTCAAACCCCAGCATTGCATAGGGTCCCCCAATATTATCAGGAGTGATCCCTGAGCATAGAGCTATAACTCTCTCACTGCTTGGGAGAGAGGGGGGGCTCAGGAGATCTAATGCCCCCCAGGGTGGCAGGGCTGCTCTGGTGCCCACACTCAGACTAGTGTGGCCCAGCCCAGAGTCACAGGGTGGGTGGCATCTACAGAAACTGCACCCAAGGATCCCCACTCCTTAGCCAGAACAGGTACTCTGAAGTCACATGCCAGAGACTGCCCCCAATATTATCCCTCCCACCCAGCTAGGCTGGGGGGTCCAGCCCATTGGTGGGAGAGCTGAGCTCTTCCCCCCCCCCACACTCAGGTCTGACCAGCTCTTCCGCCCCACCCCCATGGTGTTGGGTCCCCTCCTCTCACCTTCCCTGTCTTTGCCCTTCAGGGCCTTGCTGGGGTCCCAGCAGGGAGTGTTGGGGGGAGGGTGTTACAGCTACCTGGCCAGAGAAGGGGGTGGAAGGAAGCTGGCTCCCAGGGCAGCCCCGCAGCAGCCAGGACCCCTCTGTTGCCCCCCCCACCCCCGGGGGCTGCACCAACGGGTAAAGATGTGGGCCAGATCCGTGCCCCCGCCCCCACGGGCAGCCTCCCCTCGGGGGAAGGAGCGGGCACGCTGAGGAGGGGTGCCTCCTGGGACCACGGACACCTGTTCCTGGGCCTGGTCCCTCACCCCTACATGGCGACCCCCAGACAGGAGCGGGGTGAGATGGGGTGAGATGGGGGCTCCCCGAGACCCCGCCCCTCCCTGCAATCTGCTCACGATTTCTGTGCACCCTGAGAGGGGCTGGGTCCCCTCGTTTCCCCGCTCCCGGCCTCGCCCGCCGCGATGGGGATGGATGCTGGGGGAGGAGGAGGGCAGGGCCGCGCCCGGCCCTCCCTCAGGTGCGCCCTACCTTGCGGAGGTGAGCGCCCTGGAGCTTCTTCATCCTGGAGGGCGGGCGCCCGGCTGGTCTCCGGGCTTGGCCGGGGCGCCGAGAGCGAGCGAGGCGCGGGGAGAAGCGGCCGCGCCTTGGCCCCGGCTGCGGGCTGGGGGCGCGGGCGCGGGCGCTGCCGTCTCGGCGGGGCTGCGGGAGCGGGGCGCGGGGAGGGGCTGCACGGCTGCGCCCGCCGAGACTCGCCGAGACTCGCAGACGGACGGCGCGGGATGGACCGCGGGGGGGAGGGGGGATGCGTGCGCCCCCGCACGCAGAGCTGCGGATTGGAGGGGCCGGAGCGCGGGAGGTGGGGGGGGGGGTGTCCGAGACCGAGACGCGGGAGGTCTGGAGGCCCTGGCCACCACCGGCTCCTGTGTGACCTTGGGCAAGTAACCTGCCCTCTCGGGTCTCCCTGTCGCCCGTTGGGCTTGAGACAGGCAGGCCCTGGCGCGGACACTGTCTGCGGGGGGGGGGGGGGGGGTGGGGGGAGTGGGGGGGGCGGGGGCTGGGGGGGGCAGGGACTTGGTTCCCAGCACCCCTATGTCCGCCTCTCTTCACTGTGTGACCTTGCCTGCTGTGACCAAGCTCCGGGGCCACTTCTTCATCTGCAAAATGGACAGAAGCAGCTCAAACTCCTTTCAGGGACAAAGCTTGTGTGCAAAAAACCATTTTGCCTGTGGTTAAATACAGCATTTACTGACAGATCGTGTGGCTGAGGGTTGCTCTGGCTGTCCACGGAAGGACAAGGGCATGCGTCAGCCTTCCCTCCAGGACACTGTCTAGAGCACGTAGAGGCAAAGCCTGGGCAGGGCTTGTGAGCACTGCGCAGTGAGCAGGAGAGATGGAGCACTTAGCCGCATGCAGATGAGGAAGCTGAGGGGATGTTCCTCACTCCGGGCTGCAGAGCTAACCTAACTGGCTCTGCATTGTGTGGCCTCAGGGACTTGCCTTGCTGGGGAGGTCCTAGTCATGCCTATTCTGGGAGGATAGGGACTGGGAGTTCGGGGCAGGAGGGGTTGTGACTTAGATTTTGGCCCAGGTTTCTGGCCCCACCTCAGGAAGGTTATAATTTTGTGTCTGTGCCGTGACAACTAGCAGGCCCATGCCTTACTGACCTGTCAGCGTGTGGACAGGGGCTGGGGAGGCTGAGATGGGAAATGATTAGCTAGAGCGATCATTTGCAAGGGCTGATGGGAAGGAACCAGGATATGCATCTGGAACTAGGCTATGTTGCCAGGCATGTTAGGAAGCAGGCTCCTTCCTTCCCTCAGTCCAAAGGGTCACCCTCCATCAACCAACAGCAGGCCTCAGGGGAGATGAGGGTGAGATGAGGGTTTGGGCCCTTTCCTTCCTGGCTCCAGGAAGGAGTTGCAGAGAATTAGGGGGAAGCTTGACTAAGACCTGTCAGTCCCAGGTCCCCACACTCCCAGGTGCCACCAGCTGCTCCCTCCGTCAGGGAGGACCAGGGACTCTCCCAGGGAGGAAATCTTTCTTTGCTCCCTATCACTGCATTCCAAGGTCCAACTCTTCAACTCTTTCCAGTAGTGTGGAGAGACAAGTGGGGGCCTCTCACTCTGCACCTGAGAAAACTGCCTCAGAGGGCGAAAGCCACATGCTCTGACATAGTCTGTGACCTCTTCCAAATGTCGCCTAGAACAGGGACAGATTAGCCTTGCTGAACTCCTCCCTGGAGTTGGTGGGTGGGTTTCCTTCATTAAACCCTATGGAGGGGCTGGAATGATAGCACAGTGGGTAGGGCATTTGCCTTGCACATGGCTCACCAGGGTTCAATTCCCAGCATCCCAGATGGTCCCCTGAGCACCACCAGGAGTAATTCCTGAGTGTAGAGCCAGGAGTAACCCCTGTGCATCGCAGGGTGTGACCCAAAAAGCAAAAAAAAAAAAAAATCCCTATGGAAGGTCAAGGAACCCCAGGGACAAGGAGCAGAGCATGGGTCAAGGGCCCCAGGGGGCTACTTCTCCAGCAGCACCTGCTCTGGCCCTGGTATACCTGGGCGGTGTGCGAACTGTCCCTCCCTCCCATCTTGCACACATACGTACGCACGCGTACATACACGCACGTGTGCACACACACTCACACAGAGGGAGGACAGCAGCCTCCCTTGGACAAACACATCAAAGGTGAGCACTGGACATCTGCAGCAGCTGCTGTGCTGTAAGAGGAGCCAAGGGGGTCAGGCCCAGAGGGACACACCTTGCCAGATCTCCGTGGCACTGCGGGAGTGTCAGGCCTGGGGTCAGCCACACCCAGGCGTTGGGTTGGCCCTCCTTTCCCCTCCAACACAACCTTGTTGGCCAAGCCTGTGCTTTCACACAACAAGCAAACCACCCCCAAGATTTCCTAAACAACATTGACCATATCAGCCGGCTGCTCCAGGCCCCTGTGGTGGGTGGCTCCCTTCGCCCCGGTTACCAGGAATCTGAGTACTGCTTGGCACAGTTACTCCTTTGGGACAAGGCCCCATAGCCCAGCTCTGACTCCCTCTCTTCCTGCACTCCTTTTGTTTCTCCCTCTCTCTGGTTTTCTGGTCTCACATGAAATCACAAGTGCAAAGGCGATGCGTGCTGATTTAAGGCAAGTGTGAGATGAAAATGTCCTTCCTTTTCGTATACAGGGAGATATTTTTATATGTATATAAATAAACACTTTTAATTTGCTTCGACGTACAGACTTTATCACAGCAGAGCATGTGTTTTGTTACCCCAGTGAAGGGAGGCTGTGAAAAAATGAGGCTCCAGGCAGCTAATCCATCTGGTGCGGTTCAGAGAAAGTGGTTCCGGAGCAGCCAGGCCAGAACGGAAGTGCTCTCTAGACCCATTGTGCTCCCAGGTCTCTCTCAGAGAGGAAACATAAACTCACTAGGGATGCAGAGGAAACAGTGGCAGCTGCCCTGCAGGAGAGATGGACAGCTCTGAGCAGTGGGCTGGGCACAAGTTCTGCAGGGACCAGGGGATCCCCTTTTTGGATCATTGCAATAGCTGGATCCAGGACTGGAGACCCAGCCCAGCAGGTAGGGCTCTTGCCTTGCGGACAGCCCGAGTCCCCACCAGGAGTGATCCCTGATCACAGAGCCAGGAGTAAGCTCTGAGCACCACTGTGGCCAAAAAAATAAAGCAATGTCGGGGCTGAAGCGATAGCACAGCAGGCAGGGCGTTTGCTTTGCACCCGGGTTCAATTCCCAGCATCTCATGTGGTCCCCTGAGCACTGCCAGGAGTAATTCCTGAGTGCAGAGTCAGAAGAAACCTCTGTGCATCACCAGGTGTGACCCCAAAAGAAAAAAAAATAATGATGATGCAATGCCTAGCTCCTGGGAGGGCTCTGGCTGCAGGGAATTCCCCCTTCCCCTGGCAGTCGTGGTGTTCCTGCCATGGACCACATGCCCAAGAGCAGGGACTGTGATCCCTGCCCAGTCCCTGGGCTTCTGAGTGGATGTTGACCAGCCTGCACCCTCCTGGCTGGCGATGGTCTTTCTGTGGTTGGGGATAACTCAGATCTTCATTGTCGCCATGTGACCTCAGCTCCTGGGCTGGGAGACGGTTCCAAGGGCTGAGTGCATGCTTTGCAAGTGGGAAGTCAAGTTTCATGCCCTGAGCACCAGGCCTGGTGTGGTGCTCAGCCCAAGCCCACCAGTCCCTCAGACTAGTGTGTGCCGGGCAGTTCTTCATCTGCCTCTGAAGGGTGAAGAGCAGCTCATGAGAACCTGAAGCCTCGCAGCAGGGTAGAAGGGACCGGGCTGTTTCCAGCACCCCACATTGCAGGGGACTGTGGGTCCTGCAGGGCTCCTGGGCTGTGAGGTCTGGGGGTGCTGGCCTAAGGAAAGCTCGGGACTCCTCGGCTGTGAAACTGTCCAAGACTTTGATGAGCCGGGGACCTCCCCCAGAGGGCAAAGCCGCATTTCTCCCCAAACTCAGCAGCCCAGAGTCCCTGCTTCTCGCCCACACAGGCCTCTCGGCTTGATTGATGTGGGAACACGGGAAGAGGAAGCAATTACCCCGGGCCACATAGCAAATGTTTCTGAAGGTCAGGAAACTGTGTTGGCTGGCTGCCAGCCCCCTCCCACCCCCAGGCCCTCCTCCTCCTCTGCTGGGGACACCTGGAGTGCCCCAACTCTGCTCGCTGAGCCTGCCTTTCAGGTCCACCCTCCCTGGAGAGATGACAGTGTCCTCAGGACATGAGAACCAGAGC
The DNA here is from genome assembly GCA_028565675.1 of Sorex palustris. Taxonomy (NCBI): domain Eukaryota; kingdom Metazoa; phylum Chordata; class Mammalia; order Eulipotyphla; family Soricidae; genus Sorex; species Sorex palustris. The sequence continues at coordinate 9,467 of JAOXYA010127915.1, forward strand.
AGGACCTGTGACTCTAGGGACCTGAGTGGGGAGGGACCCCCTCAGGTGTGGCTGTCACAGGCTCCAAGAGCAAAGGGCAGGCGGGTGGCACACTTTATGGGCCACCTCCCAGAACAGTAAACAGAGGCCTGACCTTGCATGGGGGGTCCAGGGAGGAGGCTCATCTAGAGGGGATCTGAGAAGTCACTTTTTTTTTCTTTTGGGTCACACCTGACAATGCACAGGGGTTACTACTGGCTCTGCACTCAGGAATTACTCCTGGCGGTGCCCGGGGGACCATATGGGATGCTAGGGATTGAACCCGGGTTGGCCATGTGCAAGGCAAATGCCCTACCCACTATACTATTGCTCCAGCCTCTAACCACTTCTTTGTGCTTTTATCTCTACACTCTATTTTGGGGGAGGGAGGTGGGGGTTGTGAACCACACCCAGCAGTGCTGAGGGCTACTCCTAGCTTGGCTTGGTGCTTGCTCCCGATGGTGCCCAGTGGGTGGGAAAGTGCCGGGGAATGAGTCGGAGGGGCTGAATAAGGGGCCCCTCACCTGACTCACTCTCCCGAAGGCCGCTGACTCGGACTTCCGTAAGGTTTCCCTCCAGTGATGTAGAGTGATTTTTATACATTTTGAAAAAAAGAGTCGAACGTTTATTCTCCAAGCTTCATCCCAAAGATTCGGCTCTATGTGCGACAGGCAGGAGCCCTGCTCCGGGGCCCCCTGGGGCTGGCCCAACAGCCTGGCACGCCTCTGCCTTTCTGCCCCCCCCCCATAATAGGAGTGAGGCAGGGAGCCTGGGCTGGAGGGCAGGGGTGGGGGAGGAGTTTGGGGGGGTCTATCATCCAGTGTCCCCAGGGGTTGTTCTGGAATCATCGCCTTCCCTGGGGACACCCCGTGTAGGCCAGGGCCGGTTCTAGCATTCTCTGGCAGAGGGGGGAACTGTGACCTTATGAGGGGTGACCTCCATCCCGGGTCAACCCTGATGGCCCCCAAGCCCTAGAGCCCAGGGGCTGGAAACCATCTTTCTCAGCAGCTTCGAGGACAGCAGGACAGCAGGGCTGGGGGGTGGCTTGTCCCGGGTGAGCAGAGGTGGGGGACAGAGACCCCTGGGCCCCAGGGGAAGGCCCCTTCTCAGCACTCCCCCTCACCCCCCACCACGACCACCACCACTGCCGGGCGAGGGCTAGGGCAGAAACTCTTCCTTGACAGGCAGCGGGGAGGAGGCCCCCAGGAGGATGGCAGAGCTGGGGCACAGGCCCCCGAGGGGAGGCCCTGGTGCTGGAACCTCAGGGGCCGGGGCTGGGGGCTGGGCCGGAGGCGGAGGCTGCTGCTGCTTCTTATTCACCTTGCGCTCCTTCGCCCGGCGGTTTTGGAACCAGATCTTCACCTGGGAGAGGGAGCGTAGAGAAAGGTGGGCCAGGGGACCAAAGGGCAGGCAACGAGGAAGGCCTGAGACAGCTGAGCTCCTGACACCCAGACACTGGTGAGTCCCACACAAGTCCCTCTGGGAAGAAACTGCCCTTCCTCCCCCACCCCCAGGACGCTGTGCCGCTGTGACACCTTCCTTCACTCCATCTTCTCAACACGGCGCCAAGTTGCCTCTTCCAGGAAGCCCTCCCTTGTTCTTCCCATAAGTGGCCCCTCTCACCTACAGAGAGGGGAATCACAGATTGCTGTAACTGACTGATAGCTACCTCCTTTCTTCCCATTGTAGGCCAGAGCTGTTGGGCTTGGGGTAAGAGGATAGGTTTTGGCATTGGCTCAGTCTGTGACTGTGCTGTGAGCCAGGAGTATCAACCTCTCTGCTCTTCCTCAGCAGAGTTTGCAAATCTGCCTGGTAGGAGGGAGGAGACTCAGCCATGGGGCTCCACGTACCTGCCGTTCGGTGAGCCCCAGGTTGGCAGCCAGCTCCGACTTGCGTCGGATGGTGATGTACCGGCTGTAGTGGAACTCCTTCTCCAGCTCCAGGCGCTGGTGGTCGGTGTAGACCACGCGGTACTTGTCCTTGGTCCGGGTCTTACCTGGGAGCAGCCAAGCCAAGAGGGGGGTGAGTGGGGAAAGGCTGCACAGGGCCCGGGCAGCTCCCCGGGGGAACAGCAGTCTGGGCCCTGAAGGACCCTTGGGTGGCAGTAGAGGAAGACCCAGCACTGTGGGCACTCCCAGCCGGGCACGCCGGTGCTGCTCTCAGGGAGGGCCAGGGAGCTGGGAACTGCTGCAGAGCTGGGTTCTAGTCCCTGCCTCCTGCTCCCAGCCTGTTCTGATCACGGGTCCCAGCTTGGCCCAGCGGTGGCTACCCATGGCCTGTGGAAACAGCTTCCAGGGCGCCCCTGAGTGAAGGAGGCAGAAGCCTGGGAATGACACGCATGCTGTCTGTTTGGTTATTTTTGTTTGTTTGTTTTGGGGTCGACCATGTTGGCTGCGTGCAAGGCAAACGCCCTACCCTCAGTGCTATCGGGCTGGAGCGATAGCACAGCAGGTAGGGCATTTGTTTTGTCTTGCACGCGCACGTGGCCGACCCGAGTTCGATTTGTCCGCCCCTCTCGGAGAGCCCGGCAAGCTACGGAGAGTATCGTGCCTGCAAGGCAAAGCCTGGCAAGCTACCCATGACGTATTCAATATGCCAAACACAGTAACAACAAGTCTCACGATGGAGACGTTACTAGGCCCGCTTGAGCAAATCGTTGAACAACGGGAGGGCAGTGCTACAGTGCTACAGTGTTTTGGGGTCACACCTGGCAGTGTTCAGGGCTTATCCCAGGCTCTGCACTCAGGGATCACTCCTGGCAGTGCTCAAGGGACCCTAGGTGGTGCCAGAGAGGGAACCTGAGTCAGCCACATGCAAAGCAGGCAAGCGCCCTCCCTGCTATAGGATTGCTCTGGCCCCATGAACGTGCATTCTTTTCTTGCTTTTTGGGTCACACCCGGCGATGCTCAGGAGTTATTCCTGGCTCATGCACTCAGGAATCACTCCTGGTGATGCTCAGGGGACCATATGGGAATGTTGGGAATCGAACCCAGGACAGCCGCATGCAAGGCAAAAACCCTACCCGCCATACTATAAATCCAGCCCAAACATGCATTTTTAACAAACTGCTCAGGTGGTTCCTCAGGCCATAAGCCTGATTGAATGCCATAAGCACGGAAGCCACCAGGCAGGCCAAGTCTAAAGGGGCACTGGGCACTCTCGTTTCCTGTGTTGCGGACAAGAGCTGGGGAGAAAGGGCACCACAAGCAGCTTAGGTTGCGGGGCTCAGCTTCTGCAGGTGCCTAGAAGCTGCTGGCCCCCAAATCAAACCAGAAAGGATAGAGGCCCCCAGATGTGTCTCGGAGGACCCTGGCATGGACCCCACCCTGGGCTGGGGTTCCTGCTGGCCATCGGTCACCGCAGAGACCCAGCACCTGCGGTGGCAGGGGGCAAGTGCACCCTGGATCAGGGGGCACTTCTGTTCTCATGGAGGAGGCAGCAAAATGAAATGAAGGTGGGTGAGGAGTGCTCTGATGAGCCTGTGTTTGATCTCTGGACCACAGGCTCCCCAGAGTACTGCTATGAAGTAAACCCACCAGCACCAAACTGGGAATAACCTCTCGAGTGTGGCCCCAGAAAATATTTCATCCGTTATTGATTAATTTCAAAGAAAAACAGGTTGGGAGGACTGGGGGTTTAGGGAAGGTAGAGTGCGATCTTTCTCTTTCCCTCTCTTTCTCTTTCTCCCTTCCTTCCTTCCCTCCTTCTTTCCTTCCTCCCTCCCTCCCTCCCTCCCTCCCTCCTTCTTTCCTTCCTTTCTTCCTTCCTCTTCTCCATCTCTTCCTTCCTCCTTCCTTCCTTCCTTCCTTCCTTCCTTCCTTCCTTCCTTCCTCCCTTCCTCCCTTCTGTCCTCTCATTCCTTCCCTCCCCTCCTTCCCTCCCTCTCTTTCTCTCTCTTTCTTTTTCCTTTTTGTTTTTGGGTCACACCCAGATTACTCCTGGCTCTGCACTCTGGAATCACGCCTGGCAGTGCTCAGGGGACCATATGGGATGGCCAAGATTGAACCTGGACTGGCCGTGTGCGAGGCAAACGCCCTCCCTGAAAGTATGATTTTTCAATGGAGTGGTCAGTCCATGAAGGCCGGGGGAGAAGGGGACTGAAGCAGGGATAGAAAGGTGAGAGAGACTCGGGAGGGGCAGGAGCAGTTATGTGGAGCATGAGGGGAGTGGGTGGCACCGCGGAGGATGCTGAACCTCCAGTCCACCGAGAGGAACTTGGGTTCCACCCGATCTGGGATGTCTGCCCTGGCCGGGCTCTGGCAGGAGACAGGCCTGACCAAGTGAGGTTTTGTCTCGTTCTGGCCGCCACTTGGATAAGAGACAGTAAGCACAGGCAGGCCCCATCAGCCAGGGCCTGGGCTCAGTTGAGGTCCACCTGGGTTGGTGCCCAGGGCTATGTTTGGGGCCCAAGCTGAAGATCTGGGCGGAGAGGAGCCGGAGAGTCCTGATGGGCCTGGCTGGCGTGGGGGTCAGCTAAACACAATTCCTGGGTAAGATGTTGGACACAGAGCTATAAATAGGATGGCTCTCGGCCGCACTGGCTACCCTAGTAGGCCTGGAGACACACGCCCCATAGATCGGAACAAATGCTGCCCCACCTCACCTGAGAGCCCCCAGCAGTCCCGGGGACCCTCATCTGCCTCTCTGGACCCTTTTGCTCCAGCTGCTCCGTCCCCATGAAGCCCAACAGTTTGGCAGGACAGCGAGGGGCTCTGGGAGCCAAACCCTGCATCTGGCAGGAGGCAGCAGATGTTCTTGGGTTTCCTGCCAGGGTGGCGGGACTGCCCTGGACACTTCCACAAGCACTGACCTCAGCCCACCGCCCGCCCAACTCAGCTGCGGCCCCCAGCCAGGCCCGGCCTGGCTGACGGTCAAAGGGAGGGGCTGCCGATGCCTTGGCTCCGGCGGGGGCCCCTCCTGGGCCTGGAAAATAGAAGTCAGCCTCCAAACCCGCTCTGTGGATGCTGTGAGCCCGCCCCATGACTTCACTGTGCTGGAGTCAGCAGGGAACCTGAGCACGTATCTCCCCGCTTTGCTCAGTCAGACCAAGAGACCAAGGTTCAGAGTGACCATACAGCTGCAGGGGCCCGAGGGACAGAGGTCCCCCCCTCTGTGGCCCCTCCAGAGCTCCTCCTCTGGCACCCACCACTGCAGCACAGGAGTGTTCACATTCATTCCTCATGCCTGTGCCAAAAACTCAGACCTCCTGTTTGAGGGCACAGGGAGCTGCTCTGGACTCCCCAAAAGTGCTAACAGAAGAAGCTTGGGATGGCAGGGCACCCCTCTACTTGTTCTGGAAGGCCAAAGGGCCAGACCATGGTGTAGGAGGGGTTGGATGGCCCTGGGCAGGGGCTTCAAGGAGCCCACCCACTGTCCAGCCCTGAGCGAGAGACAGCAACAGTGGAGGCATCTTCTCCTGGGCACCCAACTCCCCCATTTCTGATGGGCACACGGGGCACTCTGCATCCGTCCATCCTGCGGGGCTGTGGGTGGGCATGGCTCCCATGGCAGCCTCCTGCCCAGGCTCTTCACAGAGCTGAGGGGTACAGGGGGACCAGACAGGGAAGACAGCTCTCACTGTGTGATTGTTCCTCTCCTGCTAGCCGCCAGTACTGAGCCAGCCCAGGGCCCTGCCACCCACCTTCTGGGCCCTGGAGAAGGATGGGAAAGTGCAGGAACCCCTTGGCCATCCTCTGCCTGGGGGAGCTGCCAAAGCACACAATTCCATGGCTAGGAAGGGGGCTAAGCGTCTGGGTACCACAACTGTGGGCCAGGGACTAGGACCCCGCCAAGTGGAGTCTAGGGAGGGATACTGAAGCCTCCTCCTTGGAGCCCAGCGTGGCGACCTCTAGCCACTGGGAGCATGCACATGACCTTTAACCCATGAGTAATATTTCCAGGAACCCATGCACAGACTTACTGGCCAAAGCCAAAGCTCTGTTGAAGGATGCAAGCCCCCAGCACATGTGCCTACTGCCAGGAGCTGGTTGCTAAGGGTGGACAGCCTGGAGGGACATAGCAGGCCTAAAAAAAGACACAAACAAGCCCTTTGGTACCAATATGGAGCAAGTTCTCATGTGCTGTGAAGAAGAAAGCAAGTGTCGAATGATGTGAACACACAACTCTTTGTGGACCCTTGGTATATGACCTGAGAGCTCGCACAGGAGGCCAACAGGGCCCAGAGAGGGCCGGAGGCTGGGAAGCTACCTTTTTCTGGAGGGGCGTGATGGCACACCTGGTGATGCTCCAGAGAAACTCCTGGCTCTGCACTCAGTAATCACTCCTCGTAGACTTGAGGGACCATATGAGGTGTTGGGGATTGAACCGGGATCGACTGCATGCAAGGCAAGTGCCTTACCTATTGTTCTATCTATCTCTCTGGCACCAAGAGAGTCTTTGGAACTTTTGCATTTTTACCTTGTGTACTTGGGAGTTTGTATTTTGTAAGGACACTCAGGAGACCCAGACACCCTCCCTTCCCCATGAGCACCAGTCCCTCAGGAAACCCAGGAAGGAGGGGCAGGTGGTGTGTGAGAGCCAGTGAGGAGTGAGTGAGCAAGAGAGCGAGCTCACCTGCAAGGGAAGGAGAGACCAGGTGAGAGATTTACAGGCCCTTAGGACAGCTCTAAGGGGGAAGTCCAGGCACCTGGAATAGGTGTTGGATGAAGGCCGACCACTCCCAGTCACCTAATGACTAACCTCGTGGCCCATCCCAGGGACCCTAGTGGGGAGGGAGAGTGGCAGAGAGGGAGGGAACCACCAGCCCTCCTAGGATGAGTGCCAGGGGGTAACTCTGGATAAGCTCTGGATAACTCACCCAAGGGGCAGGCTTTCTCTCTGCTCTGGCCTGGGGACTCACTGGTGCCAGGCTGCCGTGAAGATGCAAACCTCCCCTCCCCAAATCTGCACAGCCAATGGCCTAGAAAGGACAGATTCTGGTCCAGTCATCAGACTCAGGGGGGCTCTCATGGCTCAGGGGAGTCACTAAGGGGTCACTAAGCCTCTAGATTTCCCGGGGTCCTTGTCATTCAGGTGTCAGGCCACCTCCACCATCTCTGGAGGTGCAAGCCATCTGGTGATGCTCAGGGTAATTCCTGGCTCTGCACATGGAGGACCGTATGGGATCGAATTTGAGTTTGCCGCATGCAAGGCAAATGCCCTTCCAACTGTGCTTTGCCTCCAGCCCTGCCGTCTCCCCTCTTGGGCCTCATTTTCAGTATCTATTAAGTGGGGGTTGCATTATTCTACTAAGGACCAACATGCCCGTACACTGCAGGCTCTGATACACTCAGTTCATATTTCCCAGCTCGACAGCACAGGCCCAGAGCGCCCACACAAGCCACAGCGGGACTCTAGAGGCTGTTACCAGCCTCAGAAACTGCACCAGAAGCGCCAGCCCTGAGGTGGTGGGCGATCCCTGGCACACAGTAGGTGTTCAGGGCAGGGGAACTTGCCCATTTCCGAACATAGCAGGTAAGAGGGCTGGAAGTGGGTCTGGGCCCTGGTTGACCTGTTGCATGAAACTGTTTATTTAGAAGGTTCCTTCCCACTTGGAAATATGACGCACCCGCACCCAACTGTTTGTTGATTCTTTGATTGTATTTATTTTTGCACAAAAAAGAATTTTAAGAGCCACTTCCCTGAGAGCCTCGAGAGGCCTGGCCCACTGCAGGGAGAGGCCAGGAGCCCAGCAGCCTGCAGTGGGCCATCCCTCAAGCAGGAGGCTAAGGAGGGTTGAACCTCCGCCTCCAGGGCAGGCGGGGGTGGGGGGGATGCTCCAAGAAAATCAAATGGCCCCTAGACGGCTTTCTGCTGGCTCTGTGGCACTCGGGGCTGGGGTTCAATTCCCAAGGAAACCCTGCATGACTCATCGTGCGTGGTCCAGTCGTCCCAGCTGTGCATGGCCATGTGCCCAGACACACAGGGACGCACTCTCAGCCATGTGCAGAGGTTGAAAACCACGTCTATTCCCAACTCCACCCTCACCTCTGCATCCTGGTCCCTGAGTACTGGGGGCTCTAAAACACCAGCAGGGGGCTGGGCAGGGAGGCTGACCATAACATGTACCTTCAGCCGTCCCCAAGTGGGCTCCCTTGCTCCTGAGCCTTAGAGGAGGGCTGAGCATCACTTCCCAGCACCCAGAGACTCGACAGGGTCCTCTGGTGAGGTCCTGGATCCATCTGTCCCTCAGCTGAAGGACCTGACAAGCAACTGAGCTTTGGGTGTCATGGTAGTTTGCAGAAAACAACAACAGAGACTAAGATGGGGAAGGGAGCTATTTGCAGAAGCGGATGTTGGCGGGAGCCCTTGGGAGAGGAAGGAATGTCGCCTGATGGGAGACATGGGACAAAGGACACTGGCCCGGGAGAGGGGTGATCCAGCCAACCCGCAGCTGGGGGACATGTGAGGTCCTGAGAAGCCTTGTTCCCCGAAACCCCAGGGGCGTGGACTTTCTGGATGCCTGTGGCGGTCCTCCCTGGCCTAGGAGGCTTTCTGTTGGGCTGGCCGCTGGGACCTGCTCTGGAGAATGGGCCAGTCCTGGTTCCTCAGTATAGCCCGAAGTCAGGGTGGGGCTGGCATCTACACCCAGACCCCTACAGCACTCTCTGTATCACTGTTCCCCCGGGCCCCCTACACACACACACACACACACACACACACACACACACACACACACACCAGGCCAACTCCACACCATCTTTTTCTGGCCTCACCCACTCTGACTCGGCTCAGGGCAGCAGGAGGAGAAGCAGGAGGAGAAGCAGCAGACAGCTCCGGGACCACACTCAGAGCCAGTCCCGGCCTGGCTCTGTGCGTGGATGCAGGCAGGTCACAGGATGTGTGTGTGCGGGGCCCAGCTGACTCAGGGGTGAGACGAGGACAGGAAGCCTCTCGTTTCACAGGGAAGCAGCCACCTTCCCTGCGGTCACCCGACAAGGCCACGACTTGTCCCTGACGATGAAGAAGATGCCTGAAGTGGCAGGGCCAGGAGCGAGGAGGCAGGGGTGAGGCAGGGATGGGCCATCCCCACAGCACGGGAAGGACGGGGGCGGGGGGCGTCTTCCCTAGCTGCCCATGTGAGGCCTATTAGCCACAAGGGCTGTTGTATTCCGCTGGAACCGATTAAGGAAGATCGAAAGTTGGGTTTTCAGTCGCACTGAGATGGGGGGGGGGGCGGTGTTAAGGTCCCAGATGCCAACGTCTCTGACCCCCTGGCCAGAGTACATTCTCTGCCTGCGCACGCTCCCTGCACACAGGCCAGGCTACCACTCACCACCCACATCTTCCTTTTTTTTTTTTTTAAATCAGGAAGCCCCCTAATAAGGGTCACTCTTGGCCCAAAGCAGCCTCTCGGAGGCCTTCCTCCCGGCAGTCTCTGACTTCCACCACTTGAAAGCCTCTTCCTGCCACGTCTGGGCCTCTGCTACCACAGCTCTGGGAATGTGGAAGTGAAGCTTGGGCACTCCTGGGTGCAGGCTGAGGTAGAGGTTCCCACTCCAGCCCCGCCTGGCTCCCTGCTGACTCTGGTCCCCTCAGCGCCCCTTGCGGGTGGGGAGTGTACCAGCTAACTTGTTGGACCTACACAAAACCCTTCCACCGCCGAGTTGGGCCTGTCACCATGAACCCACTGCTTCCTACTCTTCCTCTGCTCCGGGACTGGGGGCCCTTCCTCCAGCCACTCAGCCCAGAGGCCTTGGATGCATTTCCTGCCCATTAACATGGGTCCAGTTCTCCTGCTGCCACAGTCTTGGGTGAGGCCACTAGTCTAGTGGGACTGTGTGTTGATCATAAATGTCCATATCTGAAAACACCACTGAGCCCCCAATAGTGCCATTACTGAGGCAGAGTCTGGCGCCTGGGAACTAACTCACCCAAGAGAACTTCACCGGTGGGGCCAAGAGGTAGGGGTTAGGTAAGATTGAAAAAAAAAAGCAAAGAAATTGTCCTACTCTGATTTATATAAAGCAAGCATGAAGCTGAGAGAAGACTGAATTGGGGGTTGGGGGTGGGTAAGGAGGTTCCCCAGAGAAGACGCTTAAACCAAGGCCTGGGGTTGAGAAGGTTTCTGAGTCTTAATGGGGGAGAACATTGCACAGCAAAGAGAATAGCATGGGCACCCGAGCTGGGGCCCAAGCAGGGCCACAGACAGAGCTTGGTTCTGGCCAGAAACTCCAGGCCCAGGCCGGAGTGATAGTACTTGGGGTAGGGTGTTTGCCTTGTAAGCGGCTGACCTGGGTTCAATTCCCAGCATTCCATATGGTCCCCTGAGCACTGCCAGAAGTAATTCCTGAGTGCAGAGCCAGGAGTAACCCCTGAACATTGCTGGGTGTGACCCAAAAAGCAAATAAATAAATAAATAAAAGAAACTCCAGACCCTAGAAGGATGCCTGGCATCAGAGTATTTCACCTGTGCGAACAAGTGGGTGAGATGCAGGGGGCAGGTGGGAAAGGAGAGAGGTCTGGGTGCCGGGGAAGGGGAGGGGAGGATTTGATTTCAGGAGCCAGAGCAGACTAGGGTGAGCCTAGAGGGTGTGTTTTCTCTAGCAGAGGATTCCACTGGGGCCCTACCAACAGGAGGGTCGAGTGTTGGCATTTCCCACCTGACTCCACATCGAAGCGCTGTTTCCACACCCAGGAGTGCCAGCCCCGCACTGAGAGCAGCCCGAGAAGACCCTTTCCCAACGACGTGCAGCCCCATGGCTCACCCAGCGAGTTCCGAGCACTCAGTCTCCAGCATCTGCCAACGTGGGGGGAAACGCCCAGCCAAAAAAAGCCTCCTGCCACCTTGTAACTGGGTCACTCCCCTTCCCGCAGCAGCTGAGAGAGAAGGTGTCACACCGCTCTCTGAGGGGAGGGGGCGGGCTGGGAGGGGGCTGCTGGGTCTCCCTGACCCCCTTCTGGGAAGGGGTTCTGGCTTTTATGCCAGGAGCTGCCGCAGGCCAGCTTGGGGCAGAGGCTGTGACCCACGGTGGGCTACAGCTCATATTTCTGAGCTTCCTCCCTGGTGCAGTGAGACTGATAATGGGTCTCCCACTACTTAAGCTTGCTCTGGGACTAGAGAGGTCACCCAGGTCGCGTGTGCCTGGCAGGGCATGGAGTTGGCCAGCATACCATTACGAGCCTGTCCATGAGCTCCTGCGATGTGCAAGGCATGAAGAGAAGGATGGAGGGACTGAGCGCGGGATCCAGCAGGACAGACTGGCTGGCAGGGCCAAACAGGTGTCTGTGGTAAATGTTAAAGGCGGGATTGGTGGGGAGGGAAGCAAGGGGGACTTTCAGAGGAGGCAGCCTTGGGGGGAAGGGGTAGCATGAAGGAGAGAGGGGGAAGGGCAGTCAATGGGAGAGGCAGAGGCGTGAGATGGGTGCTCCTGGGCCCCCCAAGGCAAAGAGCCATAACTGTGGGCACTTGAGCAATCTCTGCGTATGACTTAAGGCCACACCCTCTGGCCACCACCACCTTGAACTCCAGCCCAGTGTATTGTCCCAGTGGGGAAACTAAGGTGCAAAGAGCTGAAGCAGGTATACCTGACCGACACTAGGAAGCCACAAAGGCAGTCTGAGACCTGGAGTGGCCACGCTGGGTCTAACTGCTGCCTGGCAGGGTGAGGATGGGGCTGGTTGTCAAGAAGGTTTGGGGCGGGGTGCGGAGCAATGACATAGCGGGTAGGGCTTTTGCCTTGCACACCGCCGACCTGGGTTCGATTCCCAGCATCCCATATGGCCCCCGAGCACTGCTAGGAGTAATTCCTGAGTGCAGAGCCAGGAGAAACCCCTGAGCAACACCGGGTGTGACCCAAAAAAAACAAACAAAAAAAAAGAAGGTTCTGGATGCTGCAGAAGTGGAACTGGGCTTCCTAGAGATGCAGTGACCATCCCTGGCATGATGGTTGTGGCTCAGCAGAAGCTGTGAGGAGAGGCCACGGACCAGCGGAGAGGGTCTGGAAGGCGGCTGGGGGGCAGGGAGTGGGGGGGGGGTTGTTCCCTCCTCGAGCCTCGATTTCTCCATGGGAAGTTGGAGCCTGCAGCCACACTCCTCTCCTGTCATCTGGGTGAAATCCCCTCATGTGGGGGACCTCAGCCACCCTCATGGGCCAATTAACCTATTCCCAGGAGTCTTCAATGGAAAAGGATTTAAATCCTCCCTAATTTAAATTTAAATCCTCCCTAGCCACAGAGGGGAAGATGGAATGTGGGAATGCCTTGTACTGCTTCCTCTGCTGCCTCCAGTTCAACAATCACTCAGGGATTGGGGGGTGGGGAGGGACACCCAGCAGCCTCTCCCCCCTTACCTCACCTCCATTAGCACCCACTTCTCGGAACAGAGTGATGGGGAATAGCAGATATCCAGAGGGGGCAGAGGGGCGAGCAGACCTAGCCCCCTGTCACAGACAGCTCGGTGGCAGGTCTCTGATGCAGGGTTGGGGGCACCCCCCCCCCCCCCCCCCCCCCCCGCCCCACC
>JAOXYA010127916.1:0-10339 GCA_028565675.1 Sorex palustris
GTGTGTGTGTGTGTGTGTGTGTGTGTGTGTGTGTGTGTGTGTGTAGGGGTGAGGGGGACAGGGGAAGAAAACTGGGGGAAAGGGGAAGCAAACTTGGGTCATGCACTTAGAATTTATTTAGTCTTGGAGTTTGTCTTGAGTATATTAAATGTTGTTCCCCACTGGGAGACTAAACTATGCCCGCCCTGACCCCCCAACCTTCCTGCACACACACAAAAGAAGGGGAGGCTACAGAGACCAGAATAGAGGTTCAGGGTTCTTGCCTTACATGTGGCTGATCTGTGTCTGATGCCTGGCACTGTATATGGTCCCCCGAGTCCTGCCAGGAGCCAGGAGTAAGCTCTGAGCACCACTGGGCGTGGCCCAAAAAAACAAACAGAAAACTAAAATAAAGTACAGAATTGTTTTCCCAGCATGAGGCAGCCCCTGGCATGGGGAGTGGAGAATGGAGGAGGCCTTTTATCACTGCCTGTAACATCACCTCCTCAACAGCCTCCGAGACTAACTTCGCTCTTCTGCAGTGGACCGTCAATGTCCCCTGCTTCAAACCCTTTAACAAATCGGTCTTTCAAGAAGTCTGACACTTTCCCACCAGCCTGGTGCTTCTGCCACACCCATTTCTCAGCCTGTGTGCTCTCAAACCCACACTTCAGGGGGCTTCTGAGCCTGTCCGTCCTGTGGGGCCAGCCTGGTGGACTTTTAGAGTTTCCTCCTGGGTTTACTGCACTGGAAATTTTTTTAAAAAACTATTTATTTATTTATTTGTTTATTTACTTGCTTATTTTAGGTTTTGGACTATACTTGGCCGTGCTCAGGGCTTACTCCTAGCAGTGCTCAGGGAACGACACATGATGCTAGGGAGGGAAACGGAGTCAAGCACATGGAAGGCAAATGCCTTAACCCCAGGTATTATCTCTCTGGCTTCTAATCTTTTTCTTAAGAGTCAAGTTACAAGGGCCGGGGAGATGATTCAGTGGTTAGGGGCACAGGTCTGGCATATGCCCAGCCTGGAGTTTGGAATTGGCAGCTCGTGGGCCCCAGCACTGTTGGTGTCGCTCTGGAGGCTCCTGGGTACTGCTGGGCTTGGCTGGTGACCCCCCAGCAAGGCCAGTTTTTTCAGGCGGTTGGCCAAGCACCACTGGGAGTATTTCCCAAGCAAACATGCATGATAAAAGCACTTTCTTTTCACTGCAGGGCCTCTCCACTTGGTTTCACACTTTTTTTCTTTTTTTCATAATTTTATTTATTTTTCTTCTTATATTTATTTATTGAATCACTGTGGGAAAGAGTTACTAAGTTTTCAGGTTTAAGTCTTGGTCATACAATGATCGAACACCTCTCCCTTCACCAGTACTCATTTTCCACCACCAAGAACCCCAATAGACACCCCCTCCCACTCCTCCCAATGCCTGTGAGGCAGCTGATTTCCACTTAACTCTTCTCTATATTGTTTACATTCATAATTTCAACAAAAGATGCACCATTGGGGCTGGAGCAATAGCACAGCAGGTAGGGTGCTTGCTTTACACCCTGCCAACCCAGGTTCGATTCCCAGTATCCCATATGGTCCCCTGAGCACTGCCAGGGGTAATTTCTGAGCTCAGAGCCAGGAGTAACCCCTGTGTATCGCTGGGTGTGACCCCCCCAAAAAAGATGCACCATTATTTTTTAGAATTCTCCCCCCCCCCAACAATCAGAATTGCTGAGAAGGCATTGTGAAGTACTTTGTTTCTATAGCTGGTTTTGAGAATCATATAATCTCGCATGGCCGCAATAGTGGCCTCGTGATTTTGGATTTCTGCAAAGAGTCAGATAATTATGAGATTGGTTTCTGTGCATCTGGTATTATGGCTATGCCGGAGAGCTGCTTGTGGAGGGCAACTCGTGATCTCAGTAGGGCGTGAAGGACGAGCCGGTACCGTCCCCCTTCCCATGAGACAGCAGCTGCCCCGTCACCACTGCCTCATACCTGGCTTTCTAATAAGCTCTGAGGTGGCGACCACCTTGCTGCTGGGAGGGGGGGGGCAGGGGAAGGGTGGAAGGGAGCAACACCCTTTCCCTCCTGGGGAGGCATGGCGCCGAAGTTTAACACATGGTCCATTCACTTTCCTGCTGCAAGCTGCCAGGCTCTGGGTTAAGTCCTTTTGCCTCTGGAGCCATGGCCGTGCTGGAGAGCCACTTGTGGGTGGCAAATCGTGACCTCGGTAGGGTGTGAAGGACAAGGGTTTCACGCTTTCTAGCTGTTTCTCTGTCTTTCATATCCATATATTCTATTTTTCTAATATTTATTTATTTATTTATTGCTTTTTGGGTCACACCTGGCCATACACAGGGGTTACCTCTGGCTCTGCACTCAGGAATTACTCCTGGCAGTGCTGGGGGACCATACGGGATGCTGGGAATTGAACCTAGGTCGGCTGCGTGCAAGGCAAACACCCTACCCACTGTGCTAATGCCCAGCCCCTCACATCCATATATTCTAGAATAATAAACCTACCCTGCCATTTCTGGAATTAAAGAAGTAACCTTCCCTACTGACTGTTATGGAAGATTAGAAATGAGCATTCTTGCCTCTTTCTCATCTTCTGTTTCCAAAAATAATTATAGAGGCCAGAGAGACAGTCTATCTAGGGGTTAAGGTGCTTGCCTTGCACATGACCAACCTGAGTTCAAGTCCTGGTACTACATCTGATCCCCCAAGCTCCTCCAGAAGTGAGCCCTGAGCACAGAGACAGGAGTAAGTCCTGAGCGCTGCCAAGTGTGGCCCCAAAATGAAACAGACAAAATTATAGAATTTGGTGAAATTATTTATCTTTCATGTACTTATAATTATAGAAATACTGTTCAGTGATGAACTGGGTCTAATACAATCCCATTTTCTTTCTTGTTCAACTTTGACTTTTTAATAGTTGAAAATGAAATTTTTCCCAGTGAGAGCAAAATTCTACTTTCTCTTAGATTTTTCTACACACTGATCTTTGATTCCAAATTCTTCAACAGAACTGTGGAGTCCCTCTCAATGGTACCATCACACAAGCAAATGCATCAGGTCATCAATAAGGCTTTTTCTCTTCAGCTGCCCCTGTGACCCTGAGTTCTCCCGCTCTGAGGACTGAGGCATGGGGCCGCCTTCTCCATCAGCCTGTGGCACCTTCCTTTTTGGCTCCTCGTTCCTTTCCTGGGTCTTCAGTTCTTGGTTCCTCTCCTGCACTGCAGCACGGGTCCCAGCACTGTGGATGCTCTCTTTTGATTCTGGAAGTCTCAGACATTGTCTCTGCAATATTTCGCCTTGCCTCAGAGACCTCTACTTAAGAGTGTGTTGGACCTTCTTGCACTGTTTTCTAGAGTTCTCATTCCACTTCACGTTCCCATCCCCTTGTTTTTCTGAGTAATTTCTACTCATTTTGATTTCATGAACTGTCACTTTGTTCTGTGTTTTACATTTCAAATTTAGGCTAATTCCTAGGAGAATTTGTTTTTGTTTTATTTTGTTTTGTTTTGTTCTTGTTCAAGTTGCCTAGTTACTCAGTGTGCAGACTTTGAGTGACTATAGACCACCCTCCCGACGCTCTGGTCCCCTTCCCGCCTTCTGAGCCATCCTATCAACTCTGTTTCTCTTTCCAGCTGTCCCTTCTGCAATATGGATTACTTCAATCTCCTACCCCCTGCCTCTGCACCGCCCCCCCCCCCCGGCCCTCCTTCCCCCACACTCTGCCAATTCATCTCTTTCCTTCTTCCTCAAATGTTTGGGTCCTGTCCTACCAACCAGTGTCTCTTGCTATCATAAGGGGTCACATCCTCCGGGGTTCTTTTTCTCTGGCTATTTTTTTTTTTAGCTCCTGGAGGAGTTTTTGCACAGCCAACAGGCGTGGCAATTGTATGCTGAAGCTTCAACTCTCCTGGAACATCCTGATTTTCCAGGAAAAGCTTATTTAAGGTCCTCATCTCATGTTTACCTTGTTCTTTCTAAAACTGAGATAGAGTTCGCACATAAAGGCCAGTCTTTTCGGTGCCAGGTTTTCAGGATATTCACATGATGGTGTCAGATCATTACTCTGATTTCTTGTGATGACAAGATTTCTTGACAAGATCTTCTCTTGTCCGCAAATGCAGTCCTGTGTCTATTAGCTATTGCTCCTTTCTCCTTCCTTCCCTGTCCTGATTCCTGTAATAGGCTCTTGACCTTGGGCTGTGGTGGATTTTCAGTGGCCGACTCTCGAGTGGCACCTACAATCAATCACCACTTCAGCAGCTCCATCAAGATGGAATTCCGGCATCTCAGACGCTGGTGGACCAGCGTCTTGGCCTTGAGTCCTCTCTGTCCACTCATATTCCCGCTGAGTGGAGATCTCTGTCTCCACTCTCGCCTTCTTCAGCCCTCCACAAACTTCTCTGCCCTTCCACGTACTTTTACTGCAGGCTTTTTTGGTGAGGGGCCTCGCCCAGTGATGCTCAGGAGTCACTCCTGCCTCTCCACTCAGGAATTACTCTTGGTGGTGCTCCGGGGACTGTATGTTATGCCAGGAATGCTCAGTTACATGCAAGGCAAATGCCTCCTCCTATGGCTCCAGGCCCTGCTGCTCTCTGATAAATCTCCTGAGTTTATTCAGTTTTCCAGTCACTCTCTTTGTGAACATTCTCTACACCACAAGACACAACACACATAGAGGACACACATTTCACATTGTTCCACTACACACTCCTCTCCTATCATACACGCACAAAGACACCACATTCACTACACACACAGACACACACACAGACACACACACACACATGCATATACACAGACACAGACACACACGTGCACACACACAGACACATGCGTGCACGTGCGCGTGCGCACACACACACATACACACACACACACACACATATACACACACACGCGCGCGCGCGCACGCAGCAATTCTCATTCTACCACCAAAACATTCCCTGAATTCTAAGATCTCAGTCTCCACTTCCATCCCCAGGGCAGGCCACTCAGCCTCCTGGGCCATTCCTGGCCTCCACCACCCTCCCAGCTGCCCCACCCTCCCCCACTTCGTCCATTCTAAGCAGGTGACCAGAGTGGGCTTTCAGAACTGGAAGTAAGCTAGATCCAGCCACACTCAGCCCGAAACCCAGCCAGTGTCTCCTTACATTAGAAAAAAACCCAAAACAATGCAGACCTTGACTGTCCCAGGGAGAGGCTTTGTTTTATTTTGTTTTGAAAATGCACCAAACCTGGCCCCTTCTCAAGTATCAGGTCTCAGCTTAACTGTGACCTCCCAGGAGGTCTGGTCAACAGTGGACAAAGAAGGAGCCCAGCCCCTGTAGGTTCCTGGCATCACACCAGCCCCCACCCCCCTCCCAGCCACCCCAGGTGTGTTGGTTTTTCACCAAGTCTGGTGCCTGCCTGCCAGTCACCGATGGCCCCAGTAGCCAGGACCCAGAGCAGGTGGGCACTCCAGGACTGAAGGAGCTGGGGAGCCCCTGGTTCCTGAGGGGGCTGAGTGGACAGCCTCTGCCTGGTCTCTGCTTCCCCCCACCCCCTGCTTCACTGTGGTCGGTCTCCTGCCAGCAGGGTGCAAGGAATCAGCCCCCCAGCACCGCGGGCCCCAGAGTCCAGGAGGGAACCTGGGAGTTGGCTGTGTTAGGGCCCCTGCCAGCTCTCCCTCTCCCTCCACGCCCACCCAGTCTGGCACCCCTGGGGTTCCCCCCATTCCCACCCCCAGCCCTGGGTCTCTCTGTCTCTCTCTGTCTCTCTGTCTCTGTCTCTCTGTCTGTCTCTCTCTCTCTCTCCAGAAGTTTCCTCGGACCCTGGGGTCACTCACCAGCGCCTCTGGCTCTGCCTCTCGGCCAGCAGCCGCTCCTTCCACAGCTGGTCCTGCTGCACGCTGCTCAGGGCCGCCCACTCTGTCCTGGGCCCTGCAGGAAGACCCCCGCCTGCCATCGGACCTTAGGCCGGACGGGGAGTTGAGGCCTCTGCAGGGTAGTCGGACTCAGCTGCCGTGCCTCTCTGGGGGCCCCAAGGGGACCACTCCCCAGGGGTAACGGTGTGTGTGCGTGTGTGTGTGTGTGTGTGTGTGTGAGAGAGAGAGCGAGAGAAAGAGAGAGAGAGAGAGAGAGAGAGAGAGAGAGAGAGAGAGAGAGAGAGAGAGATTGAAAGCCAGGAGGCTGGGGGGAGGGGCACTGGAGGCGGCCCCTCGGAGCCTCTGCCCTGTTGACTGTTGCCCTGGGGACGTGGTGGCTCCCCGGTGTGCCCATGAAGAGGCAGTATGGAGGGACGCCCAGGCCAGCTGCTGCCCACTGTCCTCTCTGCCTTGGGGAGGGGTGGGGGCCAGGCAGTTCCTGCTGGACACTATCACCTCCTGACTACCTATCCCCATAGCCCCCAGCCCCTCTCCCCTCTCCTCTCCCTGCTCCTCTCCCCCTGCTCTGAGCTAAGCCAGACCACCAAGGCCAGAGCCACCAGCACCCCCACTCCACACCCGCCCACTGAAAGTGCCTTGGGGGGGGGGGGAAGTGCCCACCAGAGAGCCCCAGGCAGGGTGTTGTGTCTCATGGTGGGAAGGTATGATAGACCATTTTATTGATGAAGTCACTTTTGTTAGCAGAGCTGGGGAGCACGGGGAGAGCTTGTGCGGAGTTTGTGTCAAGGGGTTCTGCGGGCAGAGCCAGGCCCCAGACATCATTTGGTTACCCCTGTGCATCCCAAAGGCTCTACATGTCCCATAAAAATTTTGAGACAGCATGTTTTTTTCCCTGTCCTTGCATACTCCTTGGAAGCCTTTCAGAGGCAGGAAGGCTCTGGAAGGAAGAAGTTTGGGCCATGGTTCACATCTTTCCAGCTGCTTCCGCCAATCCTATGAGAACAGCAAAGTCAAAGGCAATTTTCCTGTGGGTTTAATGTCAGTGGGCCCCACAGGTGGCTCATGTGAAGTGGGGAAGAGAAAGATGGTCGCTTTCTCCCCATCTGCCTCTGCCACCAGGGACCCGGGGTTACTGGGTTCTTGTCTCACCTTCCAGAAAGGAATATCAGGAGTAGACAAGCAGTGAAATTACAGTTTTTATTTGGAGGTTTTGAAGGGAAGGAGGGAGAGAAAGTGGGAGAGAGAGTGGAGAGTAACGTGCTCAAGAGAGAACGCGGGCTTTTCCGAGGGCAGAGAGAGCCCCTACACACACCCCAGCCATTAGACATGAAAGCATGAAAGTACACATCTCAAGAGGGGAGATACGGGCGACACATGTGTTCAGTCATTGCATGTGCTTGGCCACATGGTGCAAGCAGCACATGGGCTCAGGCAGCATATGCCCCCACTTCCTTTGTTTCAGGTGGCTTTTACAGGGTTTCTCCAACCTGCCCCCATGTGGGGATTCGACCTAGGTTGCTAAGGAGGTTGCCAAAGAGGGTAGGGTTGGGAGTGGTGATGATCTTCTCTGAACTCCCTTTCCTGGCTTTTGTTTCTGCTGGAGCTTCTCTGGGTTTGGTGCTGCCCATAGATGAGGGTCTTATCAGGCCATAGTTCTTGTTTTCTGCAAGATTGGCCTTGGCAACTTCAGAGCGATTCCTAGGAAATTTACTGCCATTGCCTTGGGTGGGGGTTGGTGGTCTTCCCAAACTGTCTGCCTGCCTACATCAGACAAATGGTCTCAGCTTGGGTCACCAGCCTCCCCCGAGGTGCCACGTCTCAACAGTCACCTGGGACCTTTCTGGCCATGACAATTCGGGACTCCCTGATGCATGAACAGAGAAACCAAGCAGAAGAACATAGAGCAAACCTACTTGGGGGCCAACGCCATTTTTCTGGTCACAAAAACATTCCCAAACTTCTAAATCAAGACCCGCCCCTCACCCCCAAACAGTTTAGGTGCACAGCCATCATTGGCATTCATTGATCCTCAAACCCGTGCATTTGTCCAGGTCGGGGTCCAAATGGGCTCACCCTACTGTGGGCTGCAGGTCTCCAAGGTCATCTGCACACCCGCTGCGATGAGGACATCGAGACTCGCAGAGGGGATGGGGAAGAAGGAGGACACGGGGGTCCCAGGAAGTGAACTTACACAGATATGGAAGGACACGTGTCTGAGGCCAGTAGGAATCCATTGGGGCAATTCGCTTCTTGTGCATTTTGCCATAACTATATTTGCAGATCAATTCATTTACTGATTTCAGGTTTGGGTACCCCCACGCAATATAGGATTTCCGAGTCCTCAGCATGTTCATTGAAACCTTGTCATGTGAACTCTTGGTCACAGCATCGTCTGCATGGAGGATCTGATTCATAAGCTTTGTGCTGCTAGAAAATGCTTCAAAGAGGCAAACCACTTCCTCTGGCCCTTCAAATTATCCTCTCCCCAGGGTGGGATAAAGAGACCACCCATTTTGTAGAAGGTGGAGATGCTGGCAACAGAGCAGACGATTTAACTGGCTGATGAGATGAATGAGCTAAGGTATCTACCATAGTTTTATAATCAATTAATACACAACTACTTTCAAATTGAAAATAAATAAATAAATGGAACTTGTTTCCATAAATCAGGGGACTTCTGGGGAAGAAGGGAAGGGCACTGAGGGTAGTCTCAACTGAGACTCCAGAGAATTGGATTCTAGTTCAGGCTCTAACACTAAGATTCTGGAATATTCAACAGCAGGAGCTGTTTTGTTCAACTCTCCTTACCCAGAGTCTTGGCTCAAGGGTAGAGCATCTGTCTTGCCTGTGTGATGCTGTGAGTTCCATCCCCAGCACTGACCCACATTCTGGGTGTGATTCCTACTGCCACCCACAAGTGTGTGTGTGCCCCAAGACTGCCACAAACACAAGAACAAAGGGAAGAATAATTCCCGTTGAACCCCATGCTAGTGAGCGGGGGACAGGGTGGGGGCACTGCTGCCTTTCGCTGTTTCCCCTGGAGACTGGAAACTCTAGATTTGGCTGTGGGTGTTGCAGGGCTGACTCCCAGGTGGGTAGGAAGGTGTGGAGGGAGAGAGTCTAACTTTGACCTCTGAGCTCACATTCTCTGATGTCACTGCTACTTAGAGGCATCCCTCTGACTCTGTCTTTGTCTCCCCTGGGGGTCTCCGTGTGTTCTTCTGGGTCCATATCCCTTTGGTAAGGACATGTACACATTGCACTGAGTGGGGCCACAGACTCCATCACAACCCCATCTTGGCAAATTAATGACATTTCCAAGGAGAGTCCAGGCATTGAAATGCCCACATCTGGACTTGGGCTGGACCGCATACAACTTCTGCTGGATTGGAGGGCTCCAATCTCCCTCTGACATCTATTCTAGAGAGAGCTCTTGTTGTCAGCCCCTCTCTGGGCTAGACATTCTATGTCTCTGGGCATCAGCCCATCTCCTTAGATGACAAGGCTTTGCTAAGTGCTGAGGATAAGAAAACCCAAAGGTTCATCGAAGAGACAGAGTGACTTATCCAAGGGGACAGGTCACGTGCAAGGAGCCCAGTGGGGTGACGCGTCGGCCCACACTCCTGCCGACAGCCTGTGCTTCCATCAATGACAGACGAACACGAGATTCACTACAGCCCGTTTCTCTCCAGGAGCCTCCTTGATAATTTTCTGCAATTAGACACTCTCCATTTTCAAAACCAAGCTAGGTTCTGGGAGACAAGTTAAATATTCCCCAATAGATAATTACATGAAATTAGCCGTCGTCTTGCTCCTAGCTTTGAGATTGTACTCACTGCATCTTGATGTCTCCTGACAGTCTGGTAAGAGGGAGTCGATCACATCTAGATTGGGGGGCAGAACTTGGGGGCTGTAGGAAACAGTGACCCTGAACTGGAATCCCTGGGTAGGGAGCATAGGGCCCAGGCCAGACCCCCACAGGCTGCCAATCCTGTGCTTGGTTCTTTTAATCTTGGGTTATTATTTTTAATCTTTTTTCTTATTTCATGGAGTGTGAGGCGCACAAAGCAGTTCTCTGTGCTCTGGAGTGACCCCTGTTTGTGGTGCTGGGGTTGAACCTGGTTTGGGTGCATGGAAAGCAAGTACTTTAAGTCTTATGCTGCCTCTCTGGCATGCCTGATTTCAATTCTTTTGGAGGAGGTGGGCAGAGGGGCCCACCCAATGGTACTCAAGGCTAATTCCTGGCTCCGAGCTCCTGAACAGACTCAGGGAACAATGTGTGGTGCTGGAGATCAAACCAAAGTTGGCCATGTGCAAGGCAAGTTACTTTACCCACTGTACTATTGCTCTAATCACCGATATCAATTTATGAGCCCTTATTTGTGTGGGAGAAACATCTCTTGTAAATGATTTCTCTGCCCCTCTCGGAGAGCCCGGCAAGCTACCGAGAGTATCTCGCCCGCACGGCAAAGCCTGGCAAGCTA
>JAOXYA010127922.1:0-10339 GCA_028565675.1 Sorex palustris
ACTTTGTTGTTACTGTGTTTGGCATATCGAATACGTCACGGGGAGCTTGCCAGGCTCTGCCGTGCGGGCGAGATACTTTCGGTAGCTTGCCAGGCTCTCCGAGAGGGGTGGAGGAATCGAACTCGAGTCTGCCATGTTGGCTGCGTGCAAGGCAAACGCCCTACCGCTGTGCTGTGAATTGGAGGACACCATTCCCTCCAATAAAAAATTTACATATACAGTTTGAGTCCTTAAAAATTTAGCTATCAGTCGTTTACTTTTGACAAGAAGCCTAACCAACACCACAGTTGCTTTGACACATACTATGTTCTTTTTTTTTTTTTTTTACATACTATGTTCTTATGTCAGAGTAGCAGAGTAAACTGGAACAAAAGAAAATGCCAGAAAATCCTAAGGAAAGGGAATCAGCTTGCAGTATTTGTGTGCTTGTTGTTGGCCTTATCTATGAAGTCTGTTAACAAGTGTTGTCCCACATAGTTCAAGAGTTGTTCAAAGTCCATCGCATATTATGTCATTCTTCAGTTTCCTTTACCCAGGGCGTCTGTCATATCATTATGGATACTTCGATAACATGATATTAATGTTACATGTGTAGTTATTTATTATCTTCATTAACACTACTGTTAATAGCTTTAAAATATTACCATGATAAATTGTCAATAACTTTAGAAAAATTTTAATAGGAAAGAAAAAATTATATTTTCAGAATTTCTGTATAGATTTATTATTTTCACTTATTAAAATAATTCATCATACATCTTTGTCCACTTGTGTGTAAATTTAACCTCCTTTGTATGTCAGACAAGGGATCTGAACTCAGCATATCATTTCTGCTTCTGTCCTGAGTCCCAGTGACTTGCACTCCTCTCTCATTTCTCCTCTGGGGGATGGTGATTGTTCTGTACTCTTAGTTCAGCTTCCCATGTTCTGTACTGCTGTTTTTATAGTAGGTATTAGAAAATGAACTTATTTTTAATTCTTATTCAGTTAAGCATTTATGGAGTTAGTGTCTGGCTGGAGCGATAGCATAGCGGTAGGGCGTTTGCCTTGCACGTGGCCCACCTGGGCGTCCTGGGTTTAATTCCTCCGCCCCTCTCAAAGAGCCCGACAAGCTACCGAGAGTATCTTGCCCGCATGGCAAAGCCTGGCAAGGTATCTGTGATATATTCAATATGCCAAAAACAGTAACAACAAATCTCTCAATGGAGATGTTACTGGTCTGTCTCAATCAAATCGATGAACAATGGGAGGACAGTGCTACAGTGCTTCATATACTGATACTAATCTTCTGATACATAGTTACAATATTTTCCTTATGTTATCTGTCTGAATATTATATGTAGAAATTTCATTTATGCAGTGTTTTTATTTTTTGAATAATTAATTCATCAGTCTTTAAGATTGAAATTTTCTGGAGTAATTAATTTCTTACTATTAAAATGGATTTCAAATTTATTTTTAATTTATTTTGGTATTTGATATTAAATTTAACAAGTTTTCTCATTAATGTATTATTTATTCCATAATAAACAATAGATTACTTGTCCATTGTTGAGGTGAGCTTACTCCTGCCTTTGTGCTCCGGGATTCTTTTTGGTAGGGCTCAGGGGACCCAGGTCAACTGTGTGCAAGCCCTTTACTTGCTCTATGGACTCTCTGGCCCTGAAGTTGGTTATTGTATTATATTAAATTTGCATCTGTTGGTATTTTTCTGAATCCTCTCTTTTTTTATTCTCATAATGTCTCCTTTTGTTTAAATTTTATTTATCTTTTTGGTAAATTTTAGGCACCAAGATTTGCAATGATCTGCATGAGTTGTTAATAATAGGGTTCCATGTGTACAGTGTTTCAGTCCACAGCCTCCATCAGAGAGTTCCTCCTCAGCATTCCTCTTCAGCCTACCCTACTTGGCCTACTTCCCATAACCATTGATGACCTCAACTCTGCAGAGCAATGCTCAGGTTCTGTTGTCTTTGACCATCTGTTATTTTCTCCTGTGTTTCTTTATATCGCACATATGAGGAAGAGCATTCTGTCTCTCATTCTGACTAACTTCACTCAGTGTGATGCTCTACAGTTCCTTCCATGGAGCAGCAAATGGCATGATTTCATCTTTTGAGTAGTATCACACACACACACACACACACACACACACACACACACACAAGTTTCTTTTCTTTTCTTATTTGTTTTCTTTTGGGGCTACACTTGGTGATACTTAGGGTTTGCTCTACCTGTACACTCAGGGATCACTCCTGACAGGTCTTAGGAGACCATCTGTGGTGCTGGGGATTGAACCTGGATTAGGCCATCTGCAAGGTAAATACTGTACTGCTCTATACTATCCCACTAGCCCCAAGAACCACTTCCTTTCAAACCTGCTTCACTGTGATTTTACAGTATGATTTAATACTTTGTGAACATCTGTGCTTTGTTAATCTTGAAGAAATAAGCATTTACTGAGTGCACCATGAGAGGGCAGTGGGCATAATGAAGAGCACAATGAGCCCTTCCCCTCAGTTCTGTCCTGTGAAAATGTTTGGACTAGTGATTTCTTTCAACGCATATAAAACGATTTTGTTTATGTTAAAGAATCCTTTGAATTTTTACTGGAAATTCTATGTTATATATATATGTATAATAGTTTAATATATGTATACATAGTGGCAAAATCTTGGCTATATATTATTAATGTTTTAATATTGTATTATTTAAATATTTGAGTTTTATTGAGTGCACAAGCAATTTTTTGAATCGCAGTCTATTTTTAGTTAAATTTTTTACATCTGTTTTTCTAATAGTGTTCACTCATTAATTTTCTACATTTTAGGTAGTTTGAGGGCAGTGACAAATTTGTGGATCAAATTTGGCAGTTTTCCATTTTAATCAAGCTTTGATCTTTTTCAATCTTCTTTGTAGTTATTAAGGTGAGGTTGGCAAAGAATATTGCACATATTTAGGAAGTATGAGGTGTTGATTTGATACCCATGTGTATTGTAATAGGATTACCTCCATAGCCTTAACTAAGTACTGGACCTCATCACATAATCATCATTTTTATTTTTGTGGTGAGAACATTTTAGAACTTGTCTCAGCAGCTTGGATGATGAACTTCCTTAGTTAACAGTGCTCTATATTTTTTGAATGCTAACAAACTTCTGAAAGCTCTCTGCTTCCAGTGCCTTTTCTTGGGGATAGTAGTTTTAAATTTATTTTTAAAACTACGAGCCTTTTCAGCTTAATTTAAAATCATTGCTCTAAATCATGTCATTTAATTTCATAGTTTTATCATTCAGGGGCTGGAGCAATAGCACAGCGATAGAGCATTTGCCTTGCTCACAGTCAGCCTGGCTGAACCGGGTTCGATTCCTCCGTGCCTCTTGGAGAGCCTGGCAAGCTACCGAGAGTATCTCGCCCGCACGGCAAAGCCTGGCAAGCTACCCGTGATGTATTTAATATGCCAAACACAGTAACAACACGTCTCACGATCGAGACATTACTGGGCCTGCTCCAGCAAATTGATGAACAACGGGAGGACAGTGACAGTGACAGTGACAGTGACAGTGACAGTTTTATCATTCACTTATACCTGTTACTGTATCCCTTTTCTATTTCATGTGTAACAGGGATTGGGAACCAGGGGTCTCGGGTTCATGGGGAAGGTGGGGGAGCAGTATATCCATATATCCAAATTACAGAGTCAGCAACACAGAAAGCATGAGACCCAAACTACAGCCACTAAACTCAATATGCCTGGTAAGGTGGAGATCCGGGGCCTTCAGTAGAGGAAAGTGTACACTGGTGGCAGGATTGGTATCAGAACATTCTATGTATAAAAGCCAACAATCAATAGCCTTATCAATCATGTTTCTTTAATAAAGCAAAAATGGTTATTTTAAAGGACCCCATCCCAGTGGAGTGGGTGTGACTTCCAAGGACCCTTGGCCTAACAGTTCTCTGTGAGTCTGTGCCTGGCCATGTGGTGCATTTGTTGATACTTTGCTTAGGGGCTCCAGGGCTGTCTGGGCAGTGCTACAGGGCAGGTGTGTTGTGTGTGTGCGCGCGCGCGCACTTGTGTGTGTGTGTGTGTGTGTGTTTCTTGGGTTCCAGGGATGGAATTTGGGGCCTTGTGAATATAGGACATGCGCTCCATGACTCTGAATGATCTTCCTCGCTTTACTTTTAGGGGTTTTTTTTGGGGGGGGCGAGGGTCTGTCTTTGATTTGTTAAAAGTTGTGGGTTTTTTACTCAGTTTGAAGTTTCAGCATGATAATGATTTAATGTTTAGATAGGCCATCAATTAGTAATTTTTGAGTCTTTAAATTTTTTTTTAATTAGAAAGATCTTGAGACTTGAAACTTTTTTTTGATTATTTTTTAAATCTAAGTTGAGCCTATGGTGAGTTTCAATTCTGTGGTGCTGGAACAAACAGGTTATTTTCATTGGAGGAAAAAAATTACAGTAATCAGTTAAAGTAGCAAAGCATTTTTGATGGGGCTATAGTAATTCTTAATATCGTGGCTGAATAAGAAAATGCAAGTTTTGAACTCAGGAAAGAATTATCTCCAAGGCAGAAATTTTTCTAGGTGGGAAAAACATATAGATTGAGAGCTAAAGTCTTTTATAAAGTGTGTGTGTGTGTGTAGCCCAAATCTTCACAGCTACTGTATATGGCTTTGTCTTTTCCTATAGGGAAATAGGGGCAGGACCCACAGCCAAAATGGTAAATTTGTTTTTGGTTGTTGTTTTTGTTCTTTTTTAATTTTGATTTCTACACAGTAACAACAAAGTCTCCAATGGAGACGTTACTGGGCCCGCTCGAGCAAATTGATGACCAACGGGAGGGCCTTTACCTTACAAATACTATATTTAAATACATGGTTTACAAAGTTTTTCCTAATGGAGTTGTTACGGACTTTCAGTGTTTCGACAGCAATCCCCCCACCTGAGAGATCTTCCCTCCATTGTCCTGTTTTCCCAACCACCTTCCACCTGCCCCCTTAGCAGACACTTAAGAATTTGTTTTATATTGCTTGTTCAACTAGGTGGCTAATGGAATTTTAAAAAATACTTTAATAAAAGAAAATTTGTGATAGTTGTTCTAACTCACCCTGGGATTGTTAAACCTTTGAGTCTTTCCTAAGCTGTTTGTTGCTGGTTGAGCCTTCTGTGTTATTGTTTTTATATGCTGATTTGAGTTGACTTCTGTGTTACACCCTGTCTACTTTGGTGTGCTCCTGCTGGAGTGCCAGTACTGTGGGATTTCGAGGTGTCATGCTGCCCTGCATGTGTACCTGATTTAGAAACTTCAGCACCTGTAGAATGGGCAAATGAGTTGACACGGTGGTGGCGTGGGAGGTGGGCATAGTTTCTGGGATTCAGGAAGTGTGGGGATTGGGAGAAGACCCCAGAGTTCTCTACCTAAGCACTGGAGTGCCTGGAATTTCCACGGGTTCGTGTCTCTACTGAGTCTTGGTGAAGCGGTAGAGTTGGTCTCTAGTGTGGCAGTAGCGGTGGGATAGTGGGTGCAGTTGTCAGGGCTTTGGCAGTGTGGGGACTCAGTCTACCCACCTTCTGAGAATGCCCAGAATTTTCAGCTGGGAGACATGTATTCATTATCTTTTAGTCTCATCTTTATGAAGCTCAGTTGCCAAGAATGTAGCTCAGTGATAGATCGATAGAGCCCTTGCCTTGTGTGTGTGTGAGAGACCTTGGGTTTGATCCCCAACATTCCCAAAAAGAAAAAGAGAAATAAAGAGGAGAAACTGAATAAAGGGATTAAGGAAGAAAGGAGAAAATGAAAGAAAAATAAAATGAGTGAATGCCCAGGATGATGGCCCTGTGTCTTAAGGAGCTGGCAGTGTAGTCATTGGTCCTTCCTAAAACTAATTGCATATGATGTAGAAGCTGTGAGGTAAATACAAACAGGGAGCACCTCGTCCAACCAGGAAGAGAAATATTATTAGAGTTTCCTAGAGCTGTGTCTATTCAATCTGAGTGTAGAAGACAGATTAAGAATTTTATAAAAAGATTTATTAACTAGATATTCAGTAGAAAACAAAAGAGATTTAACCATCACAGTTCAAGTGGAGATACTACTTATAATGTACAAATGTGGGCAGAGTGGAAAGAAGGACTGGAGAGGCAGCAAAAGAAGAAAATTATTAGCGTTTGACAGAGTCAAAGGGCTCAGGGTGAGGTGGAGGCTGTGGAGGGCATGAGGGCTGGACCCACTGTGCATGGTAGGGCAGCAGGGAAGCTGGAGGACATGATGCCAAGGTGGAGTGTACAGTGGAGACACTCTTGTCCTTTATCCCCTTGGCAATTCAGCTGGCTCCGAAGCCGGATGGCCAGGAAACTGGGGACTCAGTCCCAAGAGTCAGTGTCAAGAGCGCTGACCGGGCAGTTAAAAAGCCAGCTACTAATATGCAGCAGTACAAAATCGTGGCTACTCTGGGCAGTATCATGGTGCGTGGGAGCAGGGCATGTGACAGGAGAGGAGTAGCTGGGGACCATTCTGGGTAGGTAACCACAGTAACAGCTGGTACACTGGGAGTTAGTCACTTATTCCATTCAGTCCTCCACATGCTCAGGTTGGCTCTCTCTTACAGCAGTTATGATTCTTGTACACACATTTGTATGCAATTAAAAAATTGCCCCTGAGCCTTTACCACATTTGGGGAGATTATATCTCAGTAATTATTCTGATACCTACCCTCTCCTTGAGTTCTATGAAAGTTTAGGAAATTTTCATTGTACCCAGATCAGTAAGAGCTTCTGTTTTGTTTCTGAAGCTGAGGTGGTAGTGTTTAGGATGATAGTGTTCAAGGACTGCTCTAGCGGGACTTGAGGGATTGTTTGTGGTGCTGGAGATGATACCAGGTCGGCCCCATGCAAGGCAGACCGCTCCCTGCTGTACTATTGCTCCAGCCCCAAATACAAGCACTTCCTCAGGCCTCTAGCTTCTGCGTTCACCCTCTTTGTTACTTGAAAATTTCAGGCTATTCCCTGGGAAGTATCATTTATTCTTACATTCTTTCCTTATCATTTATATTTGGCCACACTAGATGCCTGAGGGCCTCTCTTGAGGAGGTGCTTGGGGACTGCTTCTGGTCATCCTTGAGGGGCCGTGCCTCGCTGGGGAGTGAGCCTGCATTCCTGCTTGTGAATCATGTGCTTCTAGCCCTCAGAGCCATCTCTGTGTTTCCCCTTGATGTTGGTGGGCCCCACAAGTGACTTATGTGAAGCGGGGAGGAGAAAAACCGGTCACTTTCTCCCCAACCACCTCTGCCACCAGGGACCCAGGGTTACTGAGTTCTTGTCTCGCCTTGCAGAAAGGAATTTCAGGGGTAGAAAAGCAGTGAAGTAAATAGATTTTATTTGGAGGAGTGAGAGAGTAACATATTCAAGAGAGAACACGGGCTTCTCCAAGGGCAGAGAGAGCCCCTACACACATCCTAGCATTAGACATGAAAGCATGAAAGTAAACATCTCAAGAGGGGAGATGCGGGTGACACATGTGCTTGAGCACCACATGTGCTCAGCCACGTGGGCACAAGCAGCACATGAGCTCTGGCAGCATATGCGAGCCCTTCCTTTGTTCAAGGTGGCCTTTATAGGGTTTCTCCAGCCTGCCCCCACGTGAAGCTTCTTCCCAGGTAAAAGTCCATTGCTAAGGAGGCTACCAGGGAGGTTGGGAGTAAAGGGGAGGTCCAAGAAGAGGAACTTCATGGGGAGGAGGCCTATATCCTCAGGGTCTGCGGATGGTCTTATCAGGTCTTTGTTTTCTGTATCCAAAAGGTGGGACAGTCCTAGAATTCTTCTTCCAGGAAACTTTGTTAATGGAGTTTCATTCCCAAGGGCCTTTCCCTATCTACCTGCCTACATCATCACTGTAATCTGATGGTGAAGTGATGGTCAAGCTGGTCCTATTTGTTGACCGCCCAGCCCAGGTCTGTACCTGAGGAATCCAACTTCTAATTTCAACAGGTTCTCACATTCCAGTGTTCCACACAGGTGACACAGGAAGAACCATGAAAATTTCCAGGGGAAAGTTCAGAAGATCAAGAAGAGCAAGTGCTGCATTTTCTCCAATGTCAGAGACACCAGGTTGCTGAGGGATCAGACAGATAATGGGATGGCTGCTCCCTGTGTGTGTCTTCCTTAACTGAGCTATCACTTCTTTCTCTTGTCTTTACCCTTTCCAAAGTGGTAGCCAGTATCAATGTGGGTGAAAGCCTGTAACAACACTGAAAAGTTCTTCTTTTCCCCTTCACCCTGGAAGTCACAGTAGCGCCCTTAGCTGTTGAATATGCCCCTCATGCTGGGAACTACTTGCCCCAGTGCTACCCTGATTAACAAATCCCCAGTTTCATGCTCATCAGCAATTTCTCTTCAAGTGGGAATTTCCTTCCTCAATCTGGGTCCTTTGGTGTAGTTTCAGTTTCTCCCTTTGGTTAGGGTCTTCTTGTTCCATCAGTCAGTCTTCTTGTTCCCATCAGTGGGATTCTTAGGGGCCTGGGACCAGCTCAGGTGAACAGGGTTGAAGAATGAGTGCCACTGAGGATTAAGAAACAAGACAGGAATGAGAGTAAAAGATGTGGCGCCGGGGGAGGGGGTTGGGGATGGGGGACGGCTAAGACTGAGAGCCCATCTGTTCCCACAGAAAGTTGTTGGTTGCCTTTCCATCAGGAAACCAGATTGAGGAACAGTCATCAAGGGGTTTGGGTGGGAAGACATAATATGTTGATTGTAAGCATGATTACTCTTACAAGGCTGTTCTGAGCTAAGCTACTCCATTACTTCATGTCTCGACAGGGGGACAAAACCTTCCCATGGATCTGCTTTCTCATATAAGGAAGTTGGGCTAAAGTGAAGCACATTCAGGACCACTGCCTCAGGTCAGTGTTCCAGGTCAGTCAGTGCCAGTGTCCTTGTTGTTCTGTCCACTCAACCTGCTTCTTTGTCCTATTGAAGATAAGCCTTACTTTGAAGCACAGTGCAGACATGTATGAAAAACAAAAAAGTAACATTTTGAACATTTTTTTCATTTCTTATAGATCTCCAGTCATGACAGAAAGTAGTTCATAATTTCTTGCCAAGTTAAATTTCTGTGCTGTGAGTTTTAACTTATGCCCTTTAATTTCTGTCTGATTAATTGATGTATCATTTCTTTTGTTTGTCTGTTTGTTTTTGGTGTATGAACAAAGTGTTTACTTTTTTGTATTTTTTGACAGATTAGGTCCTGGTTTCATTAGCCATTTGTATTACTTCTTAATTTTTATATCATTGATTTCTACTCAAGTTTTCATCATTTATTTCCTTGTGCTTAAGTTAAATTTTACACATTGTTCTTTTTCTAGTGTATTGCAATGTGCAGTTAGATTGCTTCATTTTAGTTTTTTTCCCTGATAAATGAAAATATTGCTAGGAACTTTTCTCTTAAGTAGCTTTTGGTGTGTCCCCTACATTTGGATAGCGTGTGCCTTCATTATTACACATTTTGAGGATCTTTTAAATGTTTTGATATCCTCTTTGATCTGAGAATTATTTAATAATGTCTATTTTTCAAACATTTGAATTTTTCTGGCTCTCTTTTTATAGTTAATTTCTACCTGTATATCATTGTGATTTGAGAAGAGACTGCAGAGCATGTCTATTTTTGTGACTTTAAGTATACTTGTCTTTTGTCCCAGCATGTGATCTATCTTAAAGATACCTGTGTACTGGATAATAATGTGTAGTTATATATTTGGTATTTTGATAATAATGCGTAGTTACATTTGGGGTACTTGGATTAGATATGGAAGACTGTAATATACATTCACAATCTTCTTCCAATTACTCATTGAGGGCTTGTATATATATATTTTTTTTTAAATTTCTATCTGATTTTTGTCCACTGACGAGAATGAGGTATTGCAGTTTCTCACTTATTGTATTGCCATAAATTGTCTCCTCAATCTAGTATAGTTTCTGTAGTTACTGCTCCTTCATTGGGTCCTGCATGTTGGTAAGAGTTAAGTCCTCCACAAGGACCAGGAATATTGCACCATAGTTGGAAGCCTGTCCCATGATCTGGGGGAGAAGGCAGCTGGAATAGAGAAGGGATCACTGAAACAATGAAGGTTGGAGGAATTGTTGGGGGTGGGAAATGGGTGCTGAAAGTAGATAAAGGACCAAACATGACCGGCCTCTCAGTATCTGTATTGCAAACCATAATGCTCAAAAGTACAAAGGCAATATGGGGGAAATTGTCTGCCATGGAGGTGGGGGGTGGTGGAAGGGGGGGTATACTGGGGACATTGGTGGTGGAGAATGTGCACTGGTGGAGGGATGG
>JAOXYA010127939.1:0-10339 GCA_028565675.1 Sorex palustris
GAGAGTATTCGATATGCCAGACACAGTAACAACAAAATCTCCAATGGAGATGTTACTGGGCCCGCTCGAGCAAATCCACGATCAACGGGAGGGCCTTTACTTTTTACTTTTAAAAAACTTGTTAAATTTTTCAAAGAACTGTAAGTGTCTGGAGTCTTAGTAAACGGGTAGGGTGTTTGCCTTACACATGGCCAACCCTGGGTTAGATCACCGGCACCAGTTTGGTCCCCAGAGTCCCAACAGGAATGATCCTTAAGTGCAGAGCCAGGAGTCAGCCCTGAGCACACTGGGTAGACACTGGCCCCAGGCCCCAATAAAATAAAATACACCGTAGTGGTTTCTTTGCCACAAACGTTTTTGTCCCTTTTTGTTGTTGTTTTTGTTATTGGGCCACATCCAACAGTGCCCTGGGCTGACTTCTGGCTCTGCGCTCCGGTATCACTCCTGACAAGCATCTGGATACGCTGGAGAGTGAACCCGTGCCTACAGCGTGCAAGGCAAACCCTCTACCACTGTACTCTCTCCAGCTCCAAATTTCGGAAACTCAATTAGGGCCTCCGCAAAATGGAAGAAGTCTGAATCCTATATTTGCACCTAATACCATTTACTGAGAAACTGCTCTTTCCCAGCACATTGCATTTCTCATCATTTCAAGCCTATGTCGTAGGCAGTAGACAGTAATTATATTCCCATTTCAAGGATAGAGAAAGTAGCCAATAGAGCCAATTCCAAAGTCCAGGCATCCCAAAGGCCCTCCACTTCTCTAGCCTTTAGGACCCAATCTGGTACCCAACAGGCAGACCTCCGGGAGGGGGTAGGACTCTCAGCATCCTGAATGGCTCACGTGCTGAAGAGGAAAGGGGGCGGGGCCATCCGCGCCAGCTCTCTGCGCGTGCTCGGGCGCGAAGCACGCCGGGAAAAGGGCGGCGCCAGCGAGGCCGTTTCGCCTGGAACTTCCGTCGTGCAAGCTCGCTCCGCTAGCGTCCGTGAGAGAAAGTAGTAAGGCTTCGTAAGCGGCGCTGGTTTCGGGCTTTCCCCCCGGGCCCCTGTCCCATTTTTACCGGAGAGTGGCGGAGTTTCGTCTGTCCTCGAGAGGAAGAAGCGTCCGGTTGTGCCCGGCGTCTCCAGCCGGGGCGCTCTGCGTGCGGATCCCGCCCTGTGAGGGGTCGGGAATCTAGCGTCTGGCCCCCCCCGGGTTGGTGTCCGTTGCGCCCGGAACCTTGTCCCAGGAATGGGGAGTGGGAAGGGAGGGCGTTCAGTGCCCCTCTGTCCCCGAGTTTCCTTTCTCCTGCCCGCCCCCGGCCGCGCTTGCTTCGGTCTCTGCGCTCCCTCAGTTTCCGAAACATCCCTCTAGACCTACCTGTGGTTCTCCTTACGTGGTGGAAGGAGGGTTAAAAAAAAAAAAAAAAGAGATTACTGGCTTGGTGCAAGTAGAACTGGGCACGGGATTCTCACCCGACAGATCACATGCTTCCAGAAAGTGGGTGTTTTTGTGCTCGGGCCGCATCCGGCGGCGCGGCGTGCGGAGCCGGGAACTCCCTGGGCTCGGCGCGGGTCCTGGGAGCGCCGCCCCCCGCCCAGAGTTTGAGGCTTGAAATTGGGAGGCAGTGGGAGTGCAGCCTTTCGTAAAATGTAAAACTCCTGATTCCAGTTTTATTTGATTTCGTGCGCAGGACTGAGAATATCTTGGTTTGCCAGGAGGGCTGGGGTTTGCCGAGGGTTCAGGTGTTGAAGCTTTTTCAGATGTGCCACTCGAAAAAAGTTTAGGCCGTGCAAAGCAGCCTGAACCCAGAGCTCTGAAATGCTCTTGTTTGTTTCTGGGCCGCACTCGGCCGTGCCCAGGTTACTCCTGGCGCTGCCGGGCGGACTGTAAGGGATGCCGGGGATCGAACCCGGGTCGGCTGTGTGCAAGGCAAATTCTTTACCCACCGTATGATCGCTCCAGCCCAGTTATCCCTTTTTTGAGAGTTGTATCTCTGATGTAGCCCGACAATTGGTGTTTCTCCTCGATTATATGTTCTTAAAATGCGTATCAAGAACTGTCACATGTAGCCCTGACTCCAGACTTGGCTCATTTGTACTTTGCGAACATTAGTGACGTGAGTCGTAAAACTGGTCCTAGGTTTTTCTGCGAGTGAAAACCGTTAAAATCCGAAATAGGTGCGGCAATTCAATCAGCTAATCAGTGGCTGAATAAATAGCAGTACTCCTACATAAAAAATGGGTGCAGGACCCAGAGCGATAGTACAGCAAGGTAGGGCATTTGCCTTGCACATGGCCGACGCGGGTTCGAGCTCCGGCATCCCATATGGCCCCTGCAAGCCCACCAGGAATAATTCCTGAATGCAGAGCCAGGAGTGACCCCTTAGCATCCCCGGGTGACCCCCTCAGAAAAAAATTTGAACTTAACATGGGCAGCCAGATGGCAGAAAAGCTATTTTCTGAAATTCTTTGTCTTGTACAAATTAAAGGTTCAAAAAAAAGTACTATTTGATATATAACACATCTAGTTGTCTTATGATTTTACAAACTTGTTTAAAGCTATATACACAATATACAAGTATGTGCTAAGTCCCTAAAAGCTACTGATTTACATGATGAATTCAAGGTGTTTAGCTTTCTAGACCTTCCAGCCATTATGCTTATCTGCTCTTCCAATTTCCTCCCCTCCCACTTCATTATTTCAATAATAACTTCAAATAGCACTGTAGCACTGTCCTCCCAATCCCGGGATCAGTAATGGCTCCATTGTGAGACTTGTTACCGTTTTTGGCAAATCGAATATGCCACGGGGAGCTTGCCAGGCTCTGCCGTGCAGGTGGGATACTCTCGGTAACTTGCCGGGCTCTCTGAGAGGGATGAAGGAATCAAACCCGGGTTGGCTGCATGCAAGGCAAACGCCCCACCCACTGTGCAATATCACCCAAAATATATGCTTTTTGCTTATGCTCTTCCTCTATCTGGATTTTCTCCTGTCTGTTGTATACAAATCTTCATAAAACCTAATATGAATTTCACCTTCTAGGAGGTTACTTTGGCCATCTTCCCTAATTTATGCTTTGTTTGCAGTTACCTTACTATGTCGAGCAGAATTTTCTAAGTGCAGGAACATCCTACTCTGTAACAGTCATACCCAGACATAAGAAATTGTGAAAATGTAATGGGGCAGGCTGGATAGTCAAGTGGATAGGGCACTTGCCTTACACGTGCCCGGGTTCCATCCCGGGCATTCCATTTGACTCCCCCTGAGCAGTACCAGCGTGATCCCTGAACACCTGTGAGAGTGGCCCCCAAAAAATCTATTTTCAGATTTTCTTGAAAATAGAAATCAAGAATTTCTTGACGGGACCTTTGGAATATCCAAGTGGAGATATTTAGTAGGCAGTCAGGTAGTAAATAGATGAGCTGAAGATTGTAACCTAGAAGTGATAATTAAATCTGAGGTTATGCACAAGTGAGAAGAGTTCCAGGAAATTGTGTTTTGGAGTAATATATTTTAAAAGCAGGTAAAATATGTGAGAAGACTGAAAAAAGAGCTAAATGAGAAATAGGTCTTGGAGTCATTTCAAGAAAATTATCAAGGAGGGAGACAACAGAAAAAAATAGCTTTCGGTGCTGGAGCAATAGCATAGCAGGTAGGGCATTTGCCTTGCACGCGGCCAAACCGGGTTCAATTCCCAGCATCCCATATGGTCCCCAGCACCACCAGGAGTGATTCCTGAGTGCCGAGCCAGGAGTAACCCCTGTGCATCGCTGGGTGTGACCAAAAAAGAAAAAAAAAAGCTTTAGAATGTATTTTAGGGGCTGAACAGCTATTAAAGTGTATGGGGGCGCTTGCCTGACATGGGTTCAATCTCTGACATCCCATATGGTCCCCCAAGCACTTCCAGGAGTAACTCCTGAGTGCAAAGCCAGAAGTAACCCTTAAGCATTGCCAGGTGTAGGTACCCCAGGACCCAAAAAAAAAGTTTTTTGTGTTTTTGGTTTGATTTTTGAGATACATCCCGCAGTACTCAAAGCTTGCTCCTAGCTTTGTGTTCAGAGATCATTCTAGGCATTGCTCAGGGGATTGTTCGTGGTACTAGGGATTGAACTAGGGATGGCCATATGCAAGCTAAGCACCTTAACCTCTATTATTTCTCCAGTCCTCTTTTAATATTTGTGTGAGAAGCCAAAAGAAGAGCAATTGAATTATATAGATGATAACTTGTTCTATATGAGGGCAGTATGGGTAGTGAGTATTGCGAACTACATAAGCAGTGTTCACTTCACATACATTTACACTGCTGATATTTGTAAGTTAAAATTTTATGGGTTTGGTGGTTTTATACTATAGTCAGGCCTGGGAAAATAGAAATAAAGGCTAATACCATAAGAAAGCATACAGTTGTATGTACCAAAGTCAAGCAAACTATATTGAGGAATAATGGATGAACGGAAGAAAACCAGTGTTGGCCAAGCTACCTAAAGTCTTTTGTGCTATTTACCTTATAACAAATTTCCACCAGCAATAAATTGCCTTATTTATATAGATACAGTTTTTACATCATACTCTTTACTAATTCATATTTTATGTTAAGAATCTGCAAGTGTTTTCCAAGAAAAAAGGCATTCATTTGGAACTGGAGAACAACTTAGCGTAAGATACTAAAATGAAAGAATCAATAGCTGGTGAATGTGATAAGGCAGTTGCACCACATCTAGAACACCTGAAAGAAATTAAGATGGAACCTGACAATACTCAGGTAAAACTTTACCTTGTTTTCTATTGTTTTCCTTTTCTTTCTTTTTTCTTTTTTATTAAATCACAGTGATACACACAGTTACAAAGTTGTTCATGATTGGAGTTCAGTTATATAATGTTCCAACACCCATCCCTTTACCAGTGTACTTTTTCCACCACCGGTGGTCCCAGTTTACCCCCACCCACCACCTGCCACTATGGCAGGCACTTCTCTCTTCCTCCCCCCTCTCCCACTCCCTTCTCACCCACCCTCACTTCCTCTCTCCTTTTGGGCTTTATGGCTTTATTTAATGCAGATAATGAACGGTTATTATGTATCAGGTATATCCCTTTACCTGCTTTCAACACTCAATTCCTGTCCCAAAATGAGCATTTCTAACTGTTTTGTCACGTTGGTCCTTTATCCTAACTGCCCTTCAACCCCCACATACTCTTATGTCAAGTTTCCAACCATTCACTGGTCCTCCTTGCTCCTGTTTACCCTGTCCTTGAGTATTAGTCTCATACTACATGTTTTGTTTTTTTATATCCCACAAATGAATGTAGTCATTCTATACCAGTCCCTCTCCTTCTGACTTGTTTCATTCAGCATGATACTCTCCATGTCCATCCATGCAAATTTCATGACTTCATTTTTCCTGGTGGCTGTGTAGTATTCAATTGTGTAGATGTAACATAGTTTCTTTATCCAGTCGTCTGTTCTCAGGCACACAGGTTGTTTCCAGATTCTGACTATTGTGAATAGTGCCACAATGAACATTGAAATGCAGATGGCTTTTCTCAGTGTGTTTCTGATCCCCATGGTATATTCCCAGAAGTGGTATTGCTGGGAAGTTCAATTTCAATTCCTCAAGTTCTTTGAGGAATGTCCGTATTGTTTTCCAAAAAGGTTGGACCAGTCTGCATTCCCACCAACAATGAAGGAGAGTCCCTTCCACATACATACACCCCATCATCCACATTCGCACCAGCACTAGTTGGTCTTGTTCTTTTGGATGTGTGCCAGTCTCTGTGGTTTGAATTGATAATCTCATTTTGATTTGCATCACCCCGATGATTAGTGACGTGGAGCATTTTTTCATGTGCCTTTTGGCCATTTGAATTTCTTCTTTGCGTAAATTTCTGTTCATTTCCTCTCTCCATTTTGTAATTTGGTTGGATTTTTTTTTTTAAGTTTAACAGTGTCTTATGTAGCTTTGGTATTAACCATTTATCAGATGGACAGTGAACACATAATTTTTCCCATTTCGTGGGCTATCTTTGTATCTTAGACACCGTTTCTTTTGAAGCTTCTTAGTTTCATGTAGTACTGTTTGCTTATCTGTGCTTCCGCTTGCTTGTTCAGTGAAGTTTCATCTTTGAAGATGCCTTTAACTTCAGTGTCATGGAGGGCTTTGCCTACTTTTTCTTACATGTATCTTATGGATTCAGGTCTGATATTGAGATCTTTTAATCTGTTTTGATCTGACTTTTGTGCATAGAGTTAGAGGTCTAAGTTCTTTTTTTTTTTTAACATGTAGCTGCCTAGTTTTCACAGCACTACTTTTTGAAGAGGCTTTTCTTTTTTTTTTTTTTTAACAACTGACATTGCTCAGGGTTTATTTCTGGCTCTGTTCTCAGGATCAATCCTGGTGGACATTAGGAACCATATTAGGGTACTGGAGATTGAACTGGGTTGACTACATGCAAGTAGTACCTGCTGTACTGTCACTCTGGCCCCCTCAATTCAGTTTTAATTTTCTTCTAGTATTCTTTTTTTTTATTTTAATGTAGTATTGCTATCTATTCAGCCATTGATTAGGCTGATTGAATTGGACATGAACTCCACTCTAGTATTCTATTTAGAAATCACCCAAAATTGGGGACATTCAAACACATAAATCAAGTTCAGATAGATTGCCTGCCACTCTTTAAAAAAAAATCTTCCTATGTAAGATTCATTTAGCCTATGTAACAATTTTTTGTGTGTTTAAAGTTTTTATGAAGATTCGCCATTAATGGTAAAGGTAAAGAAAGGAGGGCCAACAAAATAATAGGGATTAGGCATGCATCCAACCCTAGTTTAATCCCCAGCACCACATCCCGGGCTTCCCCCCAGCATTGCTGAGTATAGCTGGAAGTCCCTAGGCACTCACAGATATGACCCGGTTGATGCTCTGCACCAAAGGGCCTTAGCAGTGCCTTATCCTTGTGCCCTCAACAGTGACCTACATGACTGGCCAAGAATCCCTGGGAGTGGCCCCTAGACCTCCCTGAGTATCACTTAGGAAGCCCCCAATTAGATGATAGATTGATAGATAGATAGATAGATAGATAGAACAAAGGAAGGATATTAGATGCCATCATTATGTTACTTTGTTAGTAGGGCAACTAAATGACTATGGTAACAGAAATGTCTGGAATCATATCTAGGTCAATAGAAAAGGCAGTGCTTGATGTTACTAGCCAAGCCAGGGCTAAAAGGGGAATTCTTACCCGTATACCATGGTCTGATTCTATCATATAACTTACTTAACAGACTTTTAGCATAACATCATTTTTTTGTTGGTCATCATAAATACATTATATTTATTCTTTCTTTTTTCTTCCGTTTTTTTTAAGGAGTATTGTCAAGCCCAGCAATCCAAAATTCAGGAGAATGACCTGAAAATAAACACTACATTTTCAAATGATGGTAATAGAATAATTTTGATTATTTATTCTGACGATAGTTAATGTAGTCTTTTTTAGAATATCTTTGGGGTTTTTATTGAGTTTGTTTTGGGTTTTTTGGGGGGGTTCTGGAGGATCATACCAACTTGGTGCTTGAGGATTGCTCCTGGAAGTGCTGTGGGGACCATGCAGTGCTGGGGCAGGAGACAAATTCAAGGCTCCCTTACACAAAACATGCTCTCCAGCCCTTTGGAAATTCTTTAGGTTATTGCATTGTTTGTATTTTAAGACAGGGAGAAGTAACTTTGAAATTAGTTGAAAGAATGCATATTTGATTTCATGTAAATTCTAATTTCTCTCTGTCCTGTATTTTGTGTTTATAGCCTCACAATTGACGGCAGGCATTCAACTTTCTCTGGCATCGTCAGGCATGAGTAAAATGCTCCCTTCAGATTCATCCACAGCTATTCAGGTTTCCTGTTCTGGTTGTAAAAAAATTCTTCAGAAGGGGCAAACTGCTTATCAGAGGAAAGGGTCTACTCAGCTTTTCTGCTCCACTCCATGTATCACTGAATACATTTCATCTACCAGTTCACCAGCTCTTCCCAAGAGAACTTGTTCAAACTGCTCAAAGTATATAATTCTAAATATTCCTTTTCTTATTTCCAGCACAGATGTATGATGGAGGCCTGGTTTAAGTTTTGAACATTGTCACTTTTTCCCTAAAGTTGTACTGCCTTAAGAAAGTATCAGGGATGGAGCAGTAGTAGGTAGAGTGCTTGTCTTGCACTGGCCAACCTCATACGTTCCCACCTCATATGGTCCCATGCACCCACCCAGAATGCATAGACATTAAAATTTAAAAAAAAATACATTAAAATAAAAAATATATAGAATACTAGAAAAAATTAAAACTGAGTTGAGGGAACCAGAATGACAGTACAGCAGGTATAGCTTGCATGTAGTCAACCCAGTTCAATCCCCAGTACCCTAATATCCCTAGTGTCCACCAGGAGTGATCCCTGAGAACAGAGCCAGGAGTTAGTCCTGAGCACTACTAGATGTGGTCTAAAAATGAACAAAAAGTATAATTCTGGTCTACTGAAAACAAACCACTTTTGCTTGAATTTCTCTTGTAGATTTTCAAAACTAGGTTTGTTAAGAGATTTGTGTGTAAACACAAAAAACGGCAGGCAAGAGAGCATAGAAGCAGTTACAGACAAAGTAGTGGGAGTGACTCGGGAGCACTGTGATAGGTGCAACCTGATAAACCTAAGCTCCTTGTACTCCAGCAGATTTGCAAAATTAAGATATAAGGAATTCTAATTCTCTTTAGCTTCAGATTACTTCCAAAACTTTCTTGCTTTTGTAAGTATCATTAAAAACCCATTCTATATTTGGAGAAGTAGAAGGGGTAATGTGCTAACCTTGTACACGTCTGACCCGGCTTCAGTCCCCAGTACTGCTGGTGGTGACCTCTCAACACAGAACCAGGAGTAATCTCTGACTAAACCTAGGTTTGGTGCACACACCAAAAAATCTTTTTAAAACCTTAGGGGCCAGAGAGTATAGTTGGTAAGGTGCTTGCCTTATAGATGCCTGCCCCAAGTTTGATCTCTGGCACCCCAGTTGATTCCCCAACCCCCACCAAAGTGATCCCTGAATGCAGAGCCAAATATAGTCCAACCCTAGCCCCATGTCCCCTCAAAAAAAAAAAAACATTCTATTGTTAAAATTGTGTAGGAAGCAACCTACTAAATATCAGTCATTATGTTTTTGGATTTTCTAAAGTGTATCTTACCTAACATTTCTCTTGTAATGGTAAAAGAAGTTAATTTTCTGAAAAGTTGAGTATCCATCAAACATTTGTAATGTTTAATCTTCAAGATTTTTATAAGCTGTTAAATGGAACTTGCATAGATATATGGAAAGAATTTTAAAATAGAATAGCAAAAAATGTGCAGAACTTGGAGATGTGTTACGGATTAATGCTTTGAGAATCCTTTATCATATATAATACTGTTTCCTTAGTTATTCTTAAATGCTAATGCTGTTTTAAATGTCTTTGTTTTAGAACAAGAAAATAGATCACTAATTTGTTTCTGAATTAATGAATTTCCTTGTTATAATGTCTTATTTGGGGATCAGATTACCATTATTTGAATCTTGTTTGTGTCCGTTTACAGTTAACATTTTACTATTCAAAACGTGTTCTTTAACATTATTGATATATATACTTTGGAAACTTGTTAGAAATGCAGAACCTCAGGTTTTACTCAGAACTACTGAATTAGATCTGCATTTATCACCAGATGATTTATATTCATGGAAAAGTTTGAAAAGTATTGAAAAAGTGTTTTTTTTTAAATTCCTGTTTGTTTTACTAGATGTACATAAGATGTATGGGTTTGAATATAAGATAAATAATCAGAATAATACTGACATATATAGTAAGAACCCAGTAAATGTGAACTACACTATTACTACTCTGAGCAAAGTCACAAATTCTTACTGGTTGCTTCAGCTCCTTATTTGGCTACTGCTTTGAGTGTTATTTGTTGCTTCGAGTCTTCTCAGAACTCTACTTACCTTTCTTATGTTTTTTTTCAACTCTTCAATGCTTTTATTTATTTTTCTTTTTTGCTATGGGCTGTTTGGTTCTTTCTGTGTCCTGCCTTCTTTCTCTACAGACTCATAAAACTCATCCATATGGTGGATGTTGGGGTGGGCTAACTCAGCCCTGGTTCTGGCACTGGGTAATAGCTGGGTTGGACAGCTTATCAGCTTTTCCTCATCATCACCACCAGGGGTATTTCTCTAGCACTGCCATGTCTAGCTCATATACTGTAGCAGGCAGCAAGAAGTCAGGGCCAGTTCTTCTCTCTTGCCTTTGGGGTCCGCTGGCTCCCCTGCACTCACACCACCAGGGAGGACCAGTTCTAC
>JAOXYA010127973.1:0-10338 GCA_028565675.1 Sorex palustris
CGCCCACACGGCAGAGCCTGGCAAGCTACCCGTGACGTATTCGATATGCCAAACACAGTAACAACAAAGTCTCCAATAGCCAAGTATAGCACTGCCGAGTATAGCCCAAAAACCAAACAAAAAAAGGAATTCCTCCCAACCACAAGGTCAGATGCTGTCAGGTAACCCTTCGCCTCACCCCTGCCCTGAAAGGTTACACTATGATGTAAGTCAATAAATAAAAAAGAAAAGAAGAGAGGATTTTAGTACTTCTTTCAAAGTTTTGAAAGACTTTGAAAAAAGTGCTAAAATATGTAAAAATGTAAAGAAACAAATGAGTTAGGACATGACTGTCTGTGAGATGCCTTTACTAAGAGAACAGGAATGTAGGGCAAGAATTTTTTAATTCTATAAAATAAGGACGTTTAGAAGACTACCAGAGATACAACTACCAGCCTGTATCCATTTGCAAGCCCAACAGGAAGGCTTGCTTGTTTTGAAAGGCAGTAATGCTTATGTCACTCTCTTCGCTTAGGTTTCTTATCTGGGACCTAGTCCGAGCGAGAAAGCTGGAGAACATTAGCCCCAATGCTTGGTGAGTCATGGAAATTCCCTCAAATGAACATCCAGTCTGCACAGACAGACCTCAGGACCCCCGAGTACCACTAAAAACCATTCCATGCAGCAGGGGGCCTCGATTTTCAGAGCAAATTATTTGCTGAAGTGCTTTCCAACAACACTCTCTACTCAGCTCTAGATCTTAGGGTGTTTCTAGCTCCGCCAGCACAAGGCACAGCACCCATGAACTTATCCAAACAAACCCAGCCTGCGATGCTGAAGAAGCCCCAGACGGTGAGGCCAGGAGCAGCATGGAACCAGCGCAGGCTGTGAAGTGGGTCAGACCTGGGCTGGAGTCCAGGCTGCTCCGCTTCACAAGTTACTGCACTTCCCTGGAGCCTCAGAGCAACAGGTGAGTCTTTTCCTTTGGAGCCATTCAAAGTCAACGATGTAATAATATTCTGAAGAGAGGTGAGCCCTTGACCTCTCAATACAATTCACAGCAACCGCTAATTAACTCTGAACCACTGCAAAGAAGATGCCTGTCTCCAGATGATGAAGGCTGGAGGAAAACAGATTCCTGGGCTTTCCCAGGCAGCAGAGGGAAGAGAGCCCCCGGGTGGGGCGGTTGCGGGGCTTTTGCACCCTGGCTACT
Source organism: Sorex palustris (assembly GCA_028565675.1). Lineage (NCBI taxonomy): Eukaryota > Metazoa > Chordata > Mammalia > Eulipotyphla > Soricidae > Sorex > Sorex palustris. The sequence goes on from JAOXYA010127973.1 coordinate 1,193, forward strand.
TGTGGGCTCTGCTAAGTCAAAGCCTGCACTCTAGAGAGGATAATCAAAATGCTATCTTGATGGCCAATACCTAAAACCAAACCAGACTAGGGGGGAGGAAGAGAGAGAGAGAGAGACAGACAGACAGACAGACAGACCAGGGGTGGGGGAAGAGCCAGAGGGGCAGAGTGCCTACCTTTCAAGCATACAGTCAAGAGTTCAAATCCCCAGATGCACACAGTCCTGGCAGCTCAGCTCCTTACTGTGCTTTCCAGACACACTACAGCAATGATAGTCCCTAGAAAGTACCTCCACCAAAAAGACACGTGAGCAAGCACCAGGGCCATGAAGCATAAAATTCATGCGCTGGAGTGACAGTACAGCTGACCCAGGTTCAATCCCCAGCATCCCCAACGGTCCTCCAGGACGGTCAGGAGTGATCCCTGAGCACAGACCCAGATTCAGATGTAACCCCAGAGCACTACCAGGTGTTTTGTGTTCAAAAACAAAATAAAACAAGTATAGTATAGATTCCTGTGAGCAGCTCAGAGACATCCAGTGAGCATTACAACCACGACCTAGGTGACTCAGGAAGGGTGACCCCTGGGGATTGTGTGCAAGTGCCATGACCTGCTGTGTGACCCACAGTGAGCCCCAAAGGTAAAAAAACATGTGTGAGCACCATGGCTTGGTCTGTGTGCGCACCCCGGTTATTGCAACATCACCATCATCATCAAACAATAAGAAAGAGGAGGGAGAGGAGGGATAGTATGCAGAAGGAAAGGTTTGCATTCCTCACCCGAAATCTTTGGGTTTTATCTTTGTGTTCAGACAGCGATGAGGGGTCAGCAAAATCTAGAAAATCTCCTTATTGCAAATGCTTGCCAAGCATGTTGTATTTGTGTGATCTACTTAACAGGATGAAGTTTTAGTGGCAAGGGACAAGTTTTCATCGGAATTCACAGGTTTTTCCTTCCCCTACCTATTCAGATAGCTAACTAATGGAGTTATTCTGTTGCTTTCCTCGTCATCCCACACATATTTATGGGGCACCAACCACCACACGCCAAGGTGCATTCTAGAAACTGAAGATAAAACGATGAACAGGAGATTCAATCTGTTGCCACCTAAGAGTCGTGAGTGCAAAGACAAAAAAAATGCCAGCCTAAACTTGGACCCACCTTGAACAGCTGGAATATTCTGGAGGTAGCAGAGGGAAAGAAATTCTTGAATTGCAAAGAGCTGCAGCCTCACTTAAGTAATTCAAGATTTTAAAAGTGAGTTTTGAAAAGTGTACTGTTAAGAGTCCCTTTTTTATCCCCTGCTGATTTTGGTTTGGGGGCCACACCTAACAGTGCTCGGGACTTCACTCCTGGTTCTGTATTCAGGGGTCAGTACTGAAGGGATGTCGGGGTGTCGGGGATCGAACTGGGGTCAACTGTGTTCAAGGAGAAGGACTTAATCTCTGAACTATCTCTCTGACCCTGAAAATTATTATTTAGAACTGAGAGAGCTGGGTCCACATGGGCGGCTGGAGAGGGGAGTGAGGGTTTACAACTCTAGGCTAAGAATGGCAGGACCTGGGGCTGGGGGTATTACCAAGAGCTGAATTCTGATTTATTTTTTGGATTTTTTTGGGGGGGTCATACCCAATGATGCTCTGTTCTCAGGAATTATTCCTGGTGGTGCTCAGAAACCATATGGGATGCCTAGGATCAAACCTGGGTTGGCCACCCTACTAGCTGTACTATCGCTCCAGCCCCCAAGAGAGTCAAATTCTAATCCCACTACCATGCCTTGGAGTGTGGGGTGACCCTGTAGGTTCTATGCTCCCCCCTGGGTGGCCCCACCGGCCCCTGACACTGTAGGATGCATACAGCATGACATCCTGGGGTTCCAGCACTGAAACACCAGCCCAGCTGACTACATATACAGGGAGCAGCATCTGGCTCCCAAGAACTGCTTACGAGGCCCCGCCAGTTAATAATTAAAAAAAAAAAAAAGAAACTCAAAGATGTTTCTCCATTTTCAACTACATCAAAGTCAGCTTTCTTCATTCTCAAGCCTTCAGTGGAATCTGTTCTACACTATAGCTTCCAGGTCCAAGTGCTTCAAAGAGTGAAGGAGAAACTGCCCCCCGCCCCAGTTTTCAGCAGTGAGGGGAGAGAGGGAACAGCAACCCCAGTTAACCCGCACTCAACAGGAGGAGGAACCCACAGCTGACCTCACAGCCCTAGCAGGCGCAGGCGCACCGCACACCTCCCCACCAACTGCACGAACACCAGGAGGATGCTCAAAGTCGGGGTGACAGTCCTTTTCCGTGCCCACCAAAGGATGAGAAATGTCACAGAGTGGAAAGATGAAGCGAGCTACATGGCAGAGAGAAACTGTGGCCCAGAGAGAGAGCGCAGAGATTCAGAACCACTGTCCTGCAAACACGTATGGTCACAGTCAACCCCGAGTGCCATCCTGGCAGCTCGGCCATCTGTGATCCCCAGCTCCACAGACTGTGACCACACCGCAGTCAGCTGTGTTAGCAACCGCAAAAGGGATATGGCAACATCAATCACTAAGGGGAGGGGATAAAGGAACAGTGCACCATGAGATTATTTCCAGGACACAGTAACAGGACAGAGGGTCGGGTGCTTGCTTTGCACACAGCTGACCCTAGTTCACCCCCTGGCACCACATGTGTACCCCATGCCCCATCAGGAGTGATCCCAGAGCACACAACTAGGTGTAAGCCCCAAGCAAAAAAAAAAAAAACAAATGAATACTTCCTGCAACACAAGTAATGATGACTCTGCATCATGAAGACTTAACTTTAAGTACAGTGGTAACTAGAAAATATCTAAACTTTGGGGACAAAGCAATAGTGCAGTGGCTAGGGAGTTTGCCTTGTATGCAGCTAACCCGGGTTCTTCAATCCTGGTATCCCATATGTTCCTTAAGCAAAGCACCACCACTAGTAATGACTGAGTGCAGAACCAGGAGTAACTCCTGAGCATCGTCAGGTGTGAGCCTAAAATAAAAAAAAAAAAGTCTAAACTTATTGTTACATGCTGGTTAAGCAGTTTACGAAACTGATGCCATGTCTTCTCAAAGACTCTAAGATGCTTGCATTACACCCTATTTTCTCATTCCGGTATCAAATATCCTGTTCCTTCAGTGACTGGAAATAATGAAAGTTATACTTGTCAATTGAAAAAGACTCCTTTAACTTCATACATTCCAAAATATTATGTTTTGTTCTCTGTTTTTTTTGGGGGGGGGCATTTGGTTGGTTAGGTTTTTTTTTCTTTTGTGGGGTAGGGGTTCCCAAGAGGTGCTCAGGAGGTCCAGGAGTCCTTCTGGTGAGTTTCAGGCAGCTGGGCCAGCAGCCAACATGAGGGCCCAACTATGCAGTGCCACTCGGTCCTTCAGTGCCAGGGACTACCACACTGGCAGTGCTCCAGGACCACATGGTACCAGGACTGAAGCAGGATCAGTTTACTGCAAGGCATGTGCTTTCACCCCTGTACTAGCTTTCTGTCTCCATCCAAAATATTCTCTATAAAACACCAATGCCAATAACAAAAATACTTTCTGAAATACATACTTTTTCTGGACTATTAAGATAGCATAACATATCCCAAAAAATCTGTTCTTTAAATCCAGTTTATAGAATCATCTCCATGCCAAGATTTTAAGATCTCTTGGGCCAAGGATATTGTTCCGAGGTAAAGCACATGCCCAGCATGTGGGCGGTCCTACATCTGATCTGAAGCACCACAAAAAAAAAAAAAATGAATCACTTAAAAATCTTATGGTTTCTAATTTATATAAAAAATTATTTAAAATTTTCTTTATATTTTTAAACTAGAGTGACTACTGGCAATGATTTTTCTAGATTTTGATGAAAAACTTCAGGGTTTTCTTTTTCAGTTTTTTTTAACATCTGTGTGTGTGTGTGTGTCTTTTTCTCATTTCCTCCCTCCCTCCTTCACACCCTGCTAAGAACTTGTGTAAACTTATTCCCCTTTTTACAAAACTAGTGTTCAGAATAATAGTCATGGTCTTATTAAACAGTAATTATCTAATCAGGCACTTGCAGCCTGACAATGAACATTTTAAGCAAGTTATCAGCAGCTGTATGTAAGGCGTCAGTGGAAAGAAGGAAGGTGCTTTAGAACAAACAAGGAAGGGTCTCTGGACTGGGGTAAAGAGCACAAACTCCATGTCTACCCGGAACACTCCGAATGTGACCTTATTTGAAAATAGCATCTCCTTAGATGTAATTTGCTAAATGAGGGCTTTCTGGATTCCTGTGGGACCTCAAGGCAAAGACTGGGGATATGAGCGGAGGGCCAGGGGAAGAAGCCTGGATGCCACACTTAGAGGGAAGAAGGTCAGGCTTGCACTGATGAACTAATGGACTGATGGAGTGATGGACCAATGGAGCAATGGAATGATGGACTGATGGACTGATGGACTGATGGAGTGATGGGCTGATGGGGTTATGGATTGATGGAGCAATGAACCAATGGAGTGACAGACTGATGAAGTGATGGACTGAGACTGACAAACGTATGAACTGAAGGACTGAGAGACTGATAGACTGATGGACTAATTGACTGATGGACTGGTAGACTACAGACTGATGGACTGATGGACTGGTGGACTACTGACTGATGGACTGATGCCTGGCCAGCATGCAGCACCAAGGCCGGTACTGCCAATCCCCACAACAGGGAGAGGGATGACAGGTCGGATGAAAGGATTCCTCCCAGCAGCGTCCTGAGGGAGCAGAACCCTGCCAACACCTCGATTTCAGACTTCTCACCTCCACAACTGCCAGAGAATAAATTTCTGTTGTTTTAAGCTATCCACTTTATGGCCATTTGTTACAGTAGCCCTAGGAAACCTATATATCTTTGACTGAAAGGCATGATTGGAAAATAGCTTTCCCGTGACCCATTCATTCTGAAAGTGAAATACTAACGCAGCAAAAAATATATAGCATGGGTCCAAAACTCCATATTAATACCAACATACTCGCTGCACACTCACTATAAATGCATGTGCACACGTTTAGGCTGTTTTTAGCACTGGCAAAACCTACTAATGAAAATGAAAGGCAATGGATAAAGCTTGTTATTGTAATAGTCTAGCCCTTGAGTAATGAAACACTGCTTTTCCCTAACCATTGTGAAAAGCTCTTCCTCTATTTACAGTACCAAAAAATAAAAAAACTGGAAACAAATTTAAGCGAGTGTCCTTCCTGTATATCTTCCCTGCTGTGCTTAAGATACACGCAACAGGGCACTGTCACTGTAAGTCTAGTTTTGGCTATTAAGTAAATACTCATTCATTAAGTGCATAATTACGAAGACCTTTGTGTTGCAGTCACTGCACTGGGTGCTAGGAGGAAAAATGGGAATAAAGCCGACATCACAGTTACACTGGTACAGCCTTCATTCTAGTAGAGAAAGCAGATAATAGCCACATAAACCACCAAATAAGATCATTATAGATTGGAGTAGATAATTTAAAAGAAAGAAATGAGGCACCATAATAAAAAATAATTGAGGTACACAGTGTGGTCGGAAAAGACATTACAAAATAAGGGAGCTATGAAGGCTAAGTAAAGACTAATTTTCTTGGTACAAAGAAAAATAGCACATGTTCTTTCTCTCTGGGTCAATGATAGTCTGCAGAAGCTCAGATCTCCTGTTATCAACAGAGATGAATCATTATGCTACCTCCCTATTTTGGTCCATTAACAAAAGTACCACAGACTGGGCAGCTGAAACAACCAATAGTTATCTCTCACTGTTATAGAGACCAAAAAGTCTAAAAACTTGGCTCTGGACGATTTGCTGTTTAGCGAGAGCCTTCTGATTTATGCACTGCCATCTTCTAATTGTGTGCACACATGGCAGGAAGGGACGACCTCTCCTGGGTCTCTTTGGTAAAGGCACCGACCCCATCATGCTTCAACCTCGTGACTAAAAAATATAACTCCCAAAAGCCACACTTCCAAATACCATCACGTTGTGGGTTTGCTTTTAACATACAAATTTTGGGTTGGGACAGAAGCCACAAACCACGATCATTCCATCCACAGCACGCTCATTCTTTAATATTAGTGCGGAGTTGAATCAGTCTTAGTCAAAGGTGAGAGTAATAATATAGATGCAAATAAGGGGGTTATTAAATGAATAAAGCACTAATAATGCGATATCCTTGCCCATCCAGCCCAAGTCCTGCAGACCTCCAAACATCCTATCTCTCTAAAACTTTGAGGCAGATCACAATGATCCTCACTAATACCTGGAAACAGTCACACTTTTTTTTTATTTTTATTTATTTATTTATTTATTTATGCTTTTGGGGTCACACCCAGCGATGCACAGCGTTACTCCTGGATCTGTACTCAGGAATCACCCCTGGCAGTGCTCAGGGGACCATATGGGATGCTGGAAATCGAACCCGAGTTGGCCGCGTGCAAGGCAAACGCCCTACCCACTGTGCTATTGCTCCAGCCCTGAAACAGTCACACTTTTTAATGTCTTAAATCCAAGTTTAAGTACACCAAAAAGAGTCTAAAAACAATTCCAAGTCAATTTGGGATCACGAAGAATTCCAGAGATCCTATTGATGCTGACATCCTGAAACAGGGAAGAGCTATGTGGAAGTTTAACATCCACTATCATGCTCAACAAGTTGAATCAACAGTCTGATGGTCTAAGCAGCTACAAAGAACTTGAAGCTGTTACTGTGTGAGAGCTAAATCTTCAAATGGCCAAGCAGTAACATTTGAAGATAAGAAAATGTCAGTTGTGGGACCAGAGATAGTGTAGCAGGTTGGGCATTTGCCTTGCACACAGCCAATCAGAGTTCAATTTCAAGCACCCCATATGGTCCCCGAAGTGCCCACCAAGAGTGATTCCCCGAGTGCAGAGCCAGGAGGTAAGCCCCAGCCTCACCTACCTCCCAATAAAGAGAAAGAAACTTCCAGCTTATTGAAAATAGTGATGGTCTCCTGGTGTAATAGACCAAACTTTATTACTAAGATAGGGCAAGGAATGATAAAAGCATTGGCATGTCTTCTTTCTCAAAAAGCAAATTTTGTTGCTCTGATCTTAACCCAATCTTTTTCCTAACTTTGAGTGCCCCTTTAATTTTCTCAGTAAGATGGTTAGAAGGTTGAAGATCTCAAAAATATCTTCTTTCACTATGCAAGGAAGCTAATGGCTCTGTTTTGCCTGTTATCATCCCTAGAGTGTAAATCTAGGATTCCTGGAACATCAGTCTATGTTGGAGAGGTAGAAAGCAGAGAACAGAGAGAAAAACGATTGATGAGATTCACATGTGCTACTTTTGAGCTAATTAGTCTTGCTTTGGTTTGTCACAAAATTTCTCTTAAACTCACTTTCTTCATTTGTAAAATGATACAATTGAAACATTGAGGTAACTAAATACATTTTTTAATAAAATGCCTAATACCAAAAAAGTTACAGTATGAACATTGCTCAAGAGACTGAAGGACAACTTTTTGACAAATATTTACATTTATTTCCAAGAGAATTCTAACCACACTTTGTTTTTCACTGGTATAAATAGAGAAAGCTTATCAGTTTTTATACCCTCATCTCTCTTAACTCAAATCCATCGTGATCAACTGCTCTTCAGTGTCATTATTGCTTCTTATATCCACTGCCTGCCTGGATATTACCCGTCTATGTATATTAGCCAGACTCTGATGTGATTCTCATGATTTTGGCTTTCTGATATTCGTGCCTTTGTGTAATTTTCTCTACATTGACTAGATTTACCACTACAGCCAATAGAATATTGCAGAAATAGCAGCGTGATTTCTAAGCTTTTGTTTTTATTTTATTTTATTTTGCTTTTTGGGTAACACCCAGCAATGCACAGGAGTTACTCCTGGTTCATGCACTCAGAAATTACACCTGGGCATGCTCGGGGGACCATATGGGATGCTGGGAATCGAACCCGTGTTGGGCCGCGTGCAAGGCAAACACCCTACCCGCTGTGCTATCACTGCAGCCCCAGCTTTTATTTTTAATTTTTATTAGTGAAACACCATGAGGTACAGTTGTAGACTTACAAATTTATGTGCTTGGGTTTCAGTTATACAACGATCGAGTACCCATCTTTCCACCAGCACCCATCCTCCACCACCGCGGGTCCCAGCATCCCTTCCAGCCCCTGTTCCCCCCATCCCACCCTGCCTCTGTGGCAGAGCATTCCCTCTTGTTCTCTCTCTCATTTTGGGTGCTGTGGTTTTAAAAGAGGCATTGAATGGCAATCATGTTTGGTCTAGAGTCTACTTTCAGCATGCTTCTCCCATCCTGGAAGGATCCTCCCAACATCTTTTATTTGGTGCTCCCTTCTCTATCTCAGCTGCCTTTTCCCCTAGTGTGTGAGGCTGGCCCCCGAGCCATGGAATTAAAAAAACTGCAGCACTAGTTTTACTTTCCCTTGGGTAACTTGCTCTGGAGCAGACCAGCTGCCCTGCCATAATGTCACTCAACAGTCCTATATGAGGGTCAATGTACTAAGAACTAAGGATCCTAAACAACTAAACTCCCAGTTTTCTAGGTGAGTCTTCATAAAAACAATCTTCAGTCTTTTTCCAGTCTTCTCATAAGTACACAAATTTTTTTCTGGGCCTGCATTTGCTAAGCCACTTCTAATTCCTAAACCAACAAAACTGCAAAGATAAAACTTCATGTCAGGGGGCTGGGGCAATAGCACAGCGGGTAGAGTGTTTGACTTGCTCGAGGCCAACCCAGGTTCGATTCCCAGCATCCCATATGGTTCCCTGAGCACCGCCAGGGGTAATTTCTGAGTGCAGAGCCATAAGTAACCCCTTGCATTACCAGGTGTGACCCACAAAGCAAAAAAAAAAAATTTATGTGATCTTTTTTTACCTGAGTTTTAAGGTAAAATTGTTACCCAGCAAAAGATAAACAATAAGTTGGGTGATATTTCTTATTTTTATTTACTTTTTTAAATTTCTTATTATGGTTGCCCCATACTCTTAATAAAAGCCTATCAGAAAGTGAAATGAATATAGCTTTTATCATTGTATAATTGAAACCCAAGCACAAAAATGTGTAAGTCTGCAACTGTACCTCATGATGTCTCACTATTAAAAA
>JAOXYA010127983.1:0-10338 GCA_028565675.1 Sorex palustris
GGTGATTCAATTTAAAAAACTAAATTGAAAAAAAAGCACCAGAGCAATAGTACAGTGGACTGGGCTCTTGCCTTGCAAGCAGCTGACCTGGATTCCTAGCAGCCCATAATGGTCCCTGCAGCATGCTGGGAATGAGTCCTGAATTCAAAGCCAGGAGTCACCCCTGAGCATTTCCAGGTATGGGCCTGCTCCCCCCACCCAAATTTTTTTTTAACGAAAGAGTTAATTATGCCTGAAAGATATATAGAAATTTATCAAAATTAAGTGTGCAGGTTAGAAAGCTGGTTCAGAGGCACTGAATCAAATTTCAAAAGTAGTGGTGAGACAAAACCAAAAATAAATGGAACATCATCAAATCAAAGTTTCTGCAAGCTGGATAGATAGCATAGAGGGCAGGGTGCTTGCCTTGCACATAGCTAAATGGGTTGGATCCCCAGCACGACACACAGTCCCCTGAGCACTGCCAGGAGTAATCCCTGAGCAGTTAGCTAGGACTAAGCCCTAAGCACTATTGAATGTGGGCCTGAAAACAAAACTCTTAAACAGCCAGTATTGGTGGGATTATGGAGAGAAAGGAACCCTTATCCGCTGTTTCCACTGTTGGGAAAGTCATCTGGCCCAGTCTCAGTGAAAAACAACATGGAGAACTCTCTCAAAAAAAAAAACAGAATAGAACACGCAAAAGCCACCACTTCTTGGCATCTATCCCTCCCACCCCCCTCCTGCCCCCACCACCAAAGAAACCTCTCCAAAACGCCCCAGTAATTCAAAAGAATATATATTCATCACAATCTTTAGCCCATTAGTTATGAATCTGTGTTTATCACAGTGCTTAACACAGTAGTTAAGATATGAATTTCTTCTGGAGGGGAGCATACCTGGTGATGCTCAGGGCTTACCTCTGACTCTGTACCCAGGTGTCTCTTCTGGTAGACTCAGGGGACTATATGTGATGGGGATAAAACCCAGGTTGGCTGTGTACAAAGCAAGCACCCTGCCTACTGTACTATAACTGTGGTCCCTTGCCAAGATACTGAAACAACCCAAATGCCCAACTACAGAAGAATGGATCGGGGCTGGAGATATAGTACAGCGAGTAGGGCAGATTTGCACACGGCCAACCTGGGTTTGATCCCCCAGCATTCCATATGGTCCTCCAAGCACCACCAGGAGTAATTCCTGAGTGCAGAGCCAGGATAACCCCTGTGCATCACCAGGTATGACCCAAAAATGGAAAAACAAAAGTAGTAGTTGTGGTCTACACAATGGATTACTATGTAGCTCTGAGAAATGATAAAATCATGCAGTTTGCTATGCCATGGATGGAACTAGAGGATATCATGCTGAGTGAAGTTAGGAGAAAAGCGATAGAAACAGAATGATTTCTCTCATATGTCAGACTTAAACATACACAGCAAGGGAGCAATAGTGTGCCAAAGGGAACACTACAGGAGAATTGATCCACACAACCAAGTTTAGGAGGGTAGAGTGAAAGGGAGAGGTGTTGGCCTCTTTGGGGTAGGGAGGTGGGGACATTTGTGATGGTTGTGGTGCATGAGAAATCATCATAAATAGTATAATAAATCACAGAACCTCAACCAGTAAAAAAAAGAGTGGTCAGGGGTGGGAGAGAGTTCACAGGGCTGGACTGCATGCATGAGGCTGGTTTTTTTTGTTTTTGTTCATGTGCTACCTGGCAGTACTCAGAGCTTAATCCTGGCCTTATGCTCAGAGATTATTGATTTTAATAAAATTAAAAATAGAAAAATAAAATATGAAGACAGCATGAAATGTAACTAGAATAAAAAATTTAAACAAGGGCTAGGGAGGTGGGCCACACAAAAGAATTAAGCAGTAAGTTGGACTATCAAAATGAGTTAGCCAAACGAAGTAAAAGCAAGATGGTTCTAATAAAGAAAGATCAGGGCAGATTTCAGCACCATGAGCTTTGGGAATATAGCATGGGACCTAGATGCCCAATACCAAGGAGTAGAGCCCTGGAATGCTTTTGCTTTTCTATTTGAAAGTCATCTAAAGGTGATGAAAAAAATTACATCTTTTGTATTTTCAAGGCCAAATCTCAGTCCAAAATATGTTAACACATCAATAATTTTGTCCTGAATGGACCTGGGACCATTAGGCCAATGTTTATCTGCAGACAAAAGCATTGGGGCACAGAGAATTTCATTTCCCAGAGACTTACTGGGATTATATTACACTGTCAACTCTTCATTCTCCCTCCAAACCACTGTATGAATAGGACTGCTTATTTCAGAAAATCTATTTACTCACATACTAAACTATTCAATTTGCAATTCCAGAAATTACCTAATGGTTGCCCAATAGTTCTTACAAGTGTAGCTACTGGGCCAGAGCCATAATACAGTAGGTAAATAAAATGGATAAACATGCAACAGTTACAATTTTCTGACATGTCAAAGCAAAACAAGAATAATTCCTGTTAGAAGCATCAAAGAAGAACCTGTGAAAGAGGGGGCCTCTGAAGGACCCAAAGAGGGGATTTAGAACAGGAAAGAATATTTGTCAGGAAAAACATGAATCAAGACATACATACAGAAACAGGAAGGGGGAGTTCTGGGAAACAGATCAGTTTGATCACCTAACTGCAAGAGAAAATAAACTTAAGGCAAACTGAGTTCAGAAACAACAGAACAGCAGGTTCCAAATAAGGAGTTAAGACTATTCTGGGGCCAAGGGGGGTGGGAGGAGACAATTCTGGGGCCAGAGCAATAATCCGGTGGATAGGGCGCTTGCTTTGCATGCAGCGATCCCAAGTTTGACCCCTGGCATCCCATATGGTCCCCCAAATCCACCAGGAATAATTCCTGAGTGCAGAGCCAGAAGTAACCCTTGAACACTGTGGTCCAAAACCCAAAAAGGTGGGGAGGAGTCTTCTGCAGGTGGTGTGAATCAATAAAGATTTTGAACAAGGAAATGTTATAGGCTTGAATCTAGCCATTGCATGTAAAACAGATCGGGAGAAGGAAGCTCCAGTGGGTAGGTGAGCTCCAGTCCATTGTGCAACTCTACAAATGTTTACTGATTCCTACTTGGTGTCAATAAATTAAAGGTGAATTATACTGACATTTTAATTCAAGATGTACAGAATTTGGCAGAGCTGACATATATAAATAACCAAGCCTGAGACAGAGAGACAGCTCAATGGGCTGAATTCATGCTTTGCATATAAGAAGCTGAGGTTCAGTCCTCAAGATCACAAGGTCGCTCAAGCACCACCAGAAGCAAGTCCCCTGGTGAGCAAGGGACACCCTCAGCATCACTGAGTGTGGCCCAACAAACAAAAACCAAATAACCACACCTTTTAAAATTAATCATAAAAGGTTAAGGAGAAAGAGAGCTCTATGGGCTAGAGTGCAAGACTGGCATACAAGAGGCCCAGGATCCCATGGTCCCTTGAGCATGGCCAGGGGCAACTCCCACGGAGTCAGGAGCCTGTAGCCCTTGAGCACTCCCTGAAGTGGCTCCAAAACAAAAATAATTACTCCAAATTAAGGTAATCATAAAAGTTCTAGCGGCTGGATAGGTAGTAGAGCAGGTAGGGTACTTGCCTTGCATGTAGCGGACCTGGGTTTGATACCGAGCACCCCAACCATCTGCAGAGCCCTGTCAGGAGGGACCCCTGAGCACAGAGTCAGGAGTAAGCCCTGAGCACTGCCTAATGTGCCTCTCCCCAAAAAAAAATATTTTTTCAAAGTGAAATTTTCTGGTTTAGTGTCATGATGATTCTATTTTCCTTTAAATTTAGGATGTTTCCAGTGGAGACAGGTCTGTAGGACTGTTTGCCTCTTGCCACCAAATAGTCTGAGACTGCTATGCCATGCTTTTTTGTTTTGGAGAAACACCCAGCAAGGCCAGGGGCTATTCCTAGTATGGTGCTTAATAGTGCTTAGGGAACAGGTGGTGCCAGGGATTAAACCTGGTCTCCCACAAGGACCATACATACTAGTCCTTTAAGGTATATCTGCCCAGTTCCAGTTATGTTGTTTGAGATTATTTTCCTCAGCATCAAGCTATTTTTACTTACCAGTTCTATCCACATACCTTCAATAAGCTGCTTTCACCTAGTTTAATTTTGGGGGAGATTTGTGCCATACCCAGGCCTGGTAGGCATAAATCCTCCAGATGTGGTAGGCAGCCAGAGTGCTATGGATCACATCCCAACCTCCTGCACACAAAGCATGTACTTAGTTATTGAGCTAAGCCACTACCTAGTTAAACATCTGGGTGCCAGAGAGTCCAAGGGTTGAGGCACTTACCTTGCATGTGGCAGTTCCTGGTTGGATTTGCAGCACAAGAGTCCCTCAAGTACTATAGGGAGTAGTACCCACACTCTGCCTGCCAGATGTGGTACCAACCACTTTCTGCAACCCCACTGTACTGTAGCACTGCCTTGTCCTCCCGTTGTTCATCGATTTGCTCGAGCAGGCACCAGTAACATCTCTATTGTGAGACTTGTTATTACTGTTTTTGGCATATCGAATACGCCACGGGGAGCTTGTCAGACTCTGCCATGCGGGGTGGGGGGAGGCGGGGGGGATACTCTCGGTAGCTTGTCAGGCTCGCCGAGAGGGATAGAGGAATTGAACCAGGGTTGGCCGCGTGCAAGACAAACGCCCTACCCGCTGTGCTATTGCTCCAGCCCAACCCCACCCCCCAAAAAATTTAAATTAAAAAAAATTGTGCAACCATAATTCAGTGGACCACAATTATTATAATTTTATGTCAGTTATTGCTAATGAGGTCCTCTTTCCAACAAAGTATTATGGATAGAATTTTAGTGAAGTATAGATCTTTTTAATTTACTTTAAGCTCTTATCTAGAAATAATGAAACAGAATTTACAGAAATCTGTCCTTTGGAAAAATGGACTATTACTTTAGATAGGCTACTCACCAGTTTTTTTCTCTTCCTTTTGAACTTTCTCTTTTGTTTCCTTCAATTATTATGTCACCTTTTTTAACCTGCAGAAGATGGACAATAGTGAGAAAAGTCCTCTTTTCAGTAATCTAATTCTGATGCAGATATATCTTTATCATTTTTTTTTTTACCAATTTTTTATCTTTATCAATATCCCCAGGCTTTGAATAACAAAATCTTCAAGTTCTAATAAATCTTTTTCTATTTCTTTTGTTTTTTAAGTGGGTTTTGGGTCACATTCTGCATGTGGTGGGGAAGGATAGGGCATTCCTAGTATTACTGAAGGGACATGTGGGACCAGGGACAGAATCTGAGTTTGCCTCATACTAAGGATGCACTCAGTCCATAGAGCTAGCTCGCTGGCTTCCAAAGTAGCATCCCTAGGCTCCTTTCCACACTTTCTTCTCAAACTATAAATCAAGTCATTCTTATAAAATCACTTTTTTAGGGGCCAGAGAGATTATACAGTGAATAAGGTAACTGCCTTGCATAAGACTGACAAAAGTTCAATCTCCAGGACCGCATAGAGTCCCCCAAGCACTGCTAGGAGTTGGGGTATTTGGGTGTGTTTTTTAATTTAAAATAAAAATTGATTTATTGGCACTTGTGAAAATATCAGATAACCATTTATATGATCTACTTGGCTGGTAGGAAAGAAAACATTCCAATAAGAATCAGGGCATACTGTTTTTCTGCTGCTCAAATATTTTCATCTGGGGATATCTACAATGCTGGCAGGGAGATAGGCCAGTGAGGGTGTCTCTTAACCAGCTGGGCCTTGCCTCCAGTCACAGAGGATGAAAGAATAAAAGGGCTACACAGGCAGCAATGAGTACAGAACAGAAGTGCTTGGGATAAGGCAAGGTATGGAGCGGGGGACATAGAGAAAGCAGAGGAGAGCAGCATTTGCTAGGGGCTGACACCATGAGTCTGGGCCTCAGTGGGCATCCTCCTGGGAACATGCCCAATGGAGGGTCACCGAGCAAGAGAAGGTCACTGTCATTTGATATTTAGTGTCAGGGAAGGGAGGCTGCTGTATCCCTGGTCAGCTACTGAGCCCTAGCCACCGAGTCCCTGAGGCAAGCCAGAAGTAAGCCCGGAGCACTTCTGAGTGTGGCCCAAAACCAACCAAACAAAAGGGGCAAATAGAGAATGGTAAAGAAATCACATAATCAAAGATGATGGGCCAGAGAGATATAGTACAGCGGATATGGAAATTGCCTTGCAAGTAGCCAACCTGGATTTGACCCCCAGGATCCCATATGGTGCCTCAAGCCCGCAAGGAGTGATCCCTAAGCACAGACCCAGGAATAAGCTCTGAGCACCTCCAAGTATGGTCCCAAAACCAAAACCAACCAACCCAAAGATTGTACAACACCTCTTTGGATCCTGTCTGAAGTCACAAGAGGCAGGAGAAAGAAAAGTTAGCATCCATTTGGCAAAAGACAGAGAACGCTGTTCACAAAACTAAACAAACCCACAGGAGTATAGAAAGACTATTTACAGCTTTTAGCTAACAGAGATATTACCTTACATCAAGATACTTGCCATAGAACCATAAAGATCTTGTCTGCATGAGGACTCAGCAAAGAAATTCCACATTTCTACGTTGACCAGGAACTATACAAACTGGGGAGGGGTGGGGGATTACAAAACGAAGTAAAAAATAAAGCTCTGTGTGGCTTACTTCAAGTTTAAAAGTATTAGCATTCTAAGCAACAAAGCAAATTTATTCAGCCAAGTAATCCCTGAAATTTCATAATACAACTGCAGACCAGAACTTATGGAAGAAAATGCTATAGCAAGTTCTTACACACATCTGTATCACCTGTCCTCCCGTTGTTCATCAATTTGCTGGAGCAGGCGCCAATAACATCTGCATTCATTCCAGCCCTGAGATTTTAACAGTCTCTCCTTACTCATCCTTCCCAATGCTGCCGTATTGGAGGCTCTTTTGGGGGCGAGGGGAATGAGGCCTGTTTTTGTTACTGCTTTTGGCATATCAAATACGCCACAGGTAGCTTGCCAGGCTCTGCCATGCAGGCGGGATACCCTTGGTAGCTTGTTGGGCTCTCCAAGAGGGACAGAGGCTTTTGGAGCGACCTCTAATCACTTTTACAGGTGTTCCCAGAATACAAAATAAATTATGTAGGACCTGCTTTGGGGGCAGGCTTGAGTGGGAGTGGGAAAATTTAAAGCAACCATCAGTTATTTTTTAATAACCATTAGTTGGATAACACTATCTGAAACAGGCTATAATTAAGATCTGGATTCAAAAATTAAAAACCCACAAACTCTTCAGAAGCTGAAAATAAGACCGTTTCCTCTGTCTTCCTGCCAAAGTCTACCACAAATAACTCATATGCCAAACTCTTTACGTTCTGTTTGGGGGCCATACTTGGCAGTGTTCAGGGCTTACTCCTGACTCTACACTGAGGGATCACTCCTGGAAGAGCTCAGAGACCCATTTGGGGTGCTGGGGACCAAACCTGGGCTGACAAATGTACAAGACAAGTACCCAACCTGTATGCTTTCTTTTCAACCCCTCATATGCTGAACTCCTTTTTAAAAAAATTTTTTATGAAGTTGTTCACAATATTTGATTAAATTTAATATTCGAACACCAATCCCACCACCATTACACCTTCCCACCACATTTCAGATGTTTCCATCCTGAACCCCAAACCCTGCTCTCATAGAACCAAAATGATTTATTCTGTATTGCTTGTTATGAATAATTTACTAAAAACAATCCAAAAAAGGTTTCTTAGAGGAAAGTGTGTGAACATTGTTGGATTTCACCCAGGAGCCAGTAAGGCCTTTTCCCCCTAAAATTGGTTCCCTTCTACTTTAAACCCCATCATATGTGGTGTGCTACTCTTGGAATATTAGTGGTGTAAAGTATGAGATGTTGCATGGCCACGAATGCAGCCGCACATGCTGAACTCTTAATCAGAAATCTTTGCTTAGATTTGCAAAGACAACAGAGTATGTCTCAGAAGACACTTCTGCACTGGAATTTATTGGCCACTCTGGCACCCACCAGTCCGCAAGCCTGTTTTAAAAATTAGACTTCTCTGTTTGTCTACATAAATTGCTTATGAGCATGTAGGTAAGATGACTCTTCAAACCTATCAGCTTGTTGCTAATAAAGGTCTTTGCTGGGTGCAAAGCCAGTAGGGTGCTTCAGCAACTGACCTGTTTTAGATTCTGGCACTCCATAAAGTCCCCCAAGCCCTACCATGAGTGAGCCCCACCAATGGTGGTGCTGTCACACTCAGCACTGCTGAGTGTGGCCAAAAATAAAATTAAAAATTTAATTTAAAAAGAAAAAGCTCTTTCCCTACCTGCTATCTCATATCTCCATTGATACAGCCACTTTAAAACCCAAATCTCTGAACATACCTAATTCTTTGGCAATGAAACCAGAGATTGAGAAAAATCATAGATTCTAAAGCTGTTTCTATTATGGTATAAATTTATGCATTTCTCTGGGCCAAAGTCTTGTCGCAAAATTACTTACAAAACAGGCCTAAAGATCAACATCTGAAACCATAAAACTTGTCTAGATAAGACTTCTCTCAAAGCTGAAAAATGATAGTTATCTTCATCGCACCTTTCCCCCAAAAGCTTAACACTGGCTTTACTTAGTATTTTGAGTAAGGCAATGTGCCTCAAGGGACTAGTTTTCAAGGAGACATGTTCTGGTGCCTACTGGTCTGCAATCCACCCTTTCTAAAAATGTGCTTCTCTGGGTTATTTTTCAGGTTACATTCAGCGGTGCTCAGGGATTACTTCTAGCAGGCTCAGGCACCAAGCAGGGTGCCAACTTCTGAACTCAAGGCATTAGCGAGTGCCTTACCTGCTTGTATTCTCAGGCCCAATTCTCTGTTCTCTTTTTCCTGTAAAAACCACTCCTCCTCACCATGCAAACAAGGAGGCTCCATGAGGACAAGTGTGCCATTTTCCAACCTGCCAGCCTGCTGCCATTGAAGCTTTCTTGGGTTTGTTTCTGGACCACACCTGGTGGTGCTCAAGGCTTACTCCTGGCTCTATACTCAGGAATCACTTCTGAGCGGAACTTGGGGGACCATCTAGGATGCCAGGGATCAAACCCAGTTTGGCCTAATAAGAGAAGCACCCCACCTGCTGTACTACCTCCGGACCCATCACATGTCTCTTGATTGATGGGGTCCCCTAGCAGCTGTCAAACGGGGCCTTCAAAACTCAAATTTGGAGAGCCAGCCAGAAGTGTTTGTGTACAATTCCCAGATCCGGTAAACTTGCTTTTAAGGGGGGAAAAAAATATTTGCTGGGGGGAGGGGGCGGCAGGGGATGGTTGAGTGTAGGGGTGTTAAGGATGGAACTGTCTCTAGATAAAACGCAAAGAGAGGCTCAACAATGATGTTTTATTTTGCTGCACGCAAGGTGAAGAGCCTCCTTTCCCTCCGGCCCCCACAGTGACGTTTTATTATTTTTTTTAATAATTGACTTTTAGGTTTTGAACCACAACTGGCAGCGATGCTCGGGTTTTCACTCCAGCCTCTGTACTTGGGGATCACACCTGGCTTGGAGGAAGTTGGGGGGGGGGAACCATATGGGATGCCGGAGATGGAATCCGGGTCGGCCCCGTGCAAGGCAAACAAACACCCCTCCCTGCTGGACTATCTGCTCGGGGGCCCCGGAATAGTCTTTCTGAAGAAACGTGAATTCCATAGGAAGTAAGAGTTGGTAAAGCCCGAGCTCCCATCCCCAATCTCCTAAATCTTGGCGACCCGCCCCCCCACCCCACCCCACCTCCTCCGTCCTGACACAAGGGCGCCCGGGAGGAAGCGCATCCTCCCAGAACTCCTCCGAAAAGGACTTCTCGGAGAGCCCGGAGACAGCGCCGCGGGTCGCCGAGGCCGACGCCGCCTTTGCGCTGCACACTAGGGGCAGCACACGGGGCTGAGGGTGCGAGGCGCAAACGGGCAGGCGCGGGGCGCGCGGCGGGGTCACCCGGGGCGGCCCGGGCCGGCGGCGGGCAGCAGCCTCGTCCGCCCGAGCCACCCGCCTCACCCACGCCACCGCCGCCCGCGGGGAAGCGCCTTCGGGCCCGACACCGACGATCGGGCGAGGGACCCTCGGGAAGGCGGGAGGCGGCGGCGGCGGCGCAGCCGGGCAGCGCGGGCCCGCAGTGATGAAACTTGTTGGGTCTCATGGGATGGGGGGGTGGATCCGGGCCTGTCCTCCCCACCCTAACGAGACCCCCAAGTCAACGCCCACAAACGGTCTCTTTGGCTCCTCATCAAGCTGCTCAACAACCATGATCCCAGAGACTCAGGAGCAGATCTCTAAACCCAGTGACTTTTGGCAGAAATCCCTCCAGATTTAAGTGTTA
>JAOXYA010127992.1:0-10338 GCA_028565675.1 Sorex palustris
CACAGGGGTTACTCCTGGCTCTGCACTCAGGAGTTACTCCTGGCGGTGCTCAGGGAACCATATGGAATGCTGGGAATTGTACTCAGGTCGGCCGCGTGCAAGGCAAACGCCCTACCTGCTATCCTATCTCTCCAGCCCCAGTCTCTAAAAATTTTTATTCTTAGGGAGGCATTAGTGTATGAAGACCTTGCTATTGCCTCATTGCATTTTTCGTGTCTTGGTTCTTACCATGTCTGTTAATCCTTTGCTCAGAAGATTTTGCCATGTTTACTAGGTAGTAGAGATAGTGCATTTGATCTTATTCCATGCTTCATATAGGCAATCCATGCAGTTACAGATTTTTTTAGAATAGCATGAACTGAACTGATACAAGAGATAGTCTTTATTAATGATTATAACTGATTAGCTCAATGCCCTCAGGTTCAACTTAGAAGCTTTATGATATCATAGATATCATCATAGATATCATCAGATACTGAAACTGCAATGGGGGAATGTCAAATTAAGAGTCAGACGGAATTTGATTAGAACTTTATTTACACCATTAACATACTGTGTGATTTGGATCAGGGTGGACAAAACAGGGGTAGAATGTGGTGAAATGGGACTTAATTAGGAATATTTATATGCATGGCTACTAAGCAACAATATAATAATAATGCATGATTTTCATTCTTAAATTATTTTAATACAATATATATTTTTTCTAAGAATTAGTTCGCTGTATTTGTTCTAACACGAGCTAGTCATAGTAAAACTTTGAACAGAAAAATAAAATAGAGGAAAATAATCTTTTGGAACTTTAGAAAGCAGTAAAATTGGACTAATCCCCCTCCCCTGCCTTATTTTGGCTGTTATCAGATAAGAAACAGAGATGATCTTAGAAATGGGAGTGTGGGGAAAGACCGCTTTAACCTCATAGGTGATAAAGGACAAGCTAAAACTATTTGTTCTTGCACTCATTTGCAATACTGGAAATCATCAGCCACAAAATCCTCATTATTCCTGGAAATAAATAATTGCAATAGTTGTGGTAGAATCTTTTATAGTGAATCATACAAAGAAGTGGGTAGAAAGAATATATTACTGCATTCTGGGTTGATAACAGAAAGTTTTGAAACCAGGATTCAGTGAGTTACTGAATAAGTAAGGAAGAACTGTAGAATGTGAAGTAGATTTCATAGGGTTTTGCTTTTGTGTCCTGCTGTTATCATTATCCAAAACATAAAAAAGCTGTTTTCACCTTGTTCACAGTTTTTCCTAATGGCTTTTTCTAGATAAAAGTACTTTCAAGGTGTGATTATTGAGGTCACATCATTGTTTCAACATAATTGTTTTTTGTTGCCTTTTATTCCACTTATAAAATGAGATAAGAATATGACACTTCTCTAGGACCTGTTTTTTGGTTGTCATTTTTTATTTAGCTAAATAAATTAGATTCAATAAAGAGTCATACTGACAACATGTTTTAGTAGTCCATTAAATAACTTTATTAAATTGTACCAGTGTTGATAATGCATAACTCTAAGACATATTTTTTTATAAAAAGGAAATTGACCCAAATAGTAAACATACTGTGCTTTTGCAGTCTGGTTGGCATTCAGTTAACTAGTTTTCTTCTTATATCCAAATACTGCTCAATTATACTACTCACTATGTATGATAACTGGTACTTAAACAATAACTAATGCACACAGCTGTACATTTAAAATCACCTGAAATACTTATCTAAAACAATGATGCTTCTTCTCCATTGTAAGAAATTTTGATGTAATCCTCATGTGTGAAGTGCATTGCCCGTGGATTTTAAAATCAGCTTGACTGGATTTTTATTGATTGATTGATTGATTTTTGTAGCGGAGACAAGAAAAGGGGGGAAAACATAATCTGCAACTATCTTCTATAATGATTTTATATAAACTTGATATCACCATTCAAAGTCTGAAAACATTACAGAAATTGGAATGGAGGAAACCCAGATAAGGACATAGAATTGGAGAATAAGATGGAAGAATATTCAAGAAAAGGAGTAGTGAAACTGGACAAATATGGAAAAAATCAAAGTGGAGTCTAAATGGAATAAAATAACTTGGAAAAATGTGGGTTTTAAGTTTTAGGTATTAAATCACAGAGTCATTACAACTCTGTAATATGTAATATGTAATAAGTTTTTTTTAAAAAAATAATGATATTTAGGGCCACAGGAGACAACTCAGGGATCAGGAGATCATTCCTTGCACATGCAAAGACCTGAATTCTATCTCAAATATATTATTTGTGTTGATATTTTAAGGATGACTACCTTTTGATTTTGTTTTGGCTGAACCATCCCAGCTCTCTTCAGTCTCCTCACTCCTGGCTCTGCCATCAGGATAACTCCTGGAGGGTCCCTGGGACCATTTGCAGTTTCTGGAAGGGTTTTGAGTCCACTGCATGCAAGGCAAGCTCCTTATTGGCTTCATACTCTATCTCCAAACTCAAGAACAACTATTTTTGCACCAACATTTCCATGTTTCTGACCTTGGAATTTTCTGACCAATTATTAACTTATAGTATGGCTTCATTTCTAATCTAATTCCAAATTTCCTACTTCCCATGGCCTCACACAGGCAGAGTCTTTAATTTCTAGCCTCCACTGACACTTGTATTGTCTCTCCACAGAGAGATAATCTAATCTCATATTTTGTAGATAATTATTATTATTCCACTTTCTGCCCCAACAGTTGACCAAATTATTTAGCTAGTAATTTTCCTTCTTCCCATCTCATTCAGGATTTAGATGTTCTCCTCCTTCAATCATTTTTATTTTCTTTGAATCCCCAATCCTGCCTATCTCCCCACAGAGTGAATGATTCCTTCTCAACATAATTATTAACTTTACCTGTCATAATTTTGTTGAAACTTCCTGACTCAAGAAACAAGTCAAAGAAGAAATATATTAGGAAAAATATCCATTAGGAAAAATATCTAAGGAGAAAATACAGAAGGAAAATATTGAGGGAAAATGGCTGAGGACAAATGTTCATAAATTCTTCCCTTCCCCCCACCCAATAAAAGAAATCTGAGGAGGATTGTAAAAAGTATCTAAGGTGAAAAGTGTGAAGAAAAAATCCTGACAAGAAATCTCACAATAAATATCTATTGGAGAAATATGAAAAATGATGAGAAATGCCTACGATGAATATATCTGAGGAGAGATATTTAAGGGGAAAAGTGAGTGGAAGGTTCTGGTGATTTAGTTTTTCCTGTTGTTTGGGAGATGCTATAAAAATTTCTTATAATACCTAGTTACCTATAATTGGTTATTGGATTGTTTTTCTCCCTGTTATGCTCTATATACCTTTAAAGAAGCAAACATTTACTGATCAGAATATAACAAAAATGGGATATTAATAACAAAACAAAGCAATTCTCCAGACATGAAAATTTTGGTCTGCTTTATTTTAAAATTGTTAATAGAACACATAATTCTTAGATTATGTATAACTCAAAAAATTAAGGAGTCTGGGTTTGATCCATGGCTCCACATGTTTCCCAAGTTCTACCAGAAATAACCCCCCAAAATAAAGCTGGGAGTAGCTTCTCTCCCTAACAATGAGTCATCCCCTTCAAAATATATTAAGGGGAACCAAGGGGATTGTTAAAATCTTCATACCACCTAGTAATTGTTATTATGGCTTTAATTATAAGTATCTGACATACCCTAAAAGCCTACCTCAAAAATTATACAGTTGTAATACAAATATTCAAATGCTTTGAGTTCAGATATGCAAGTGAAAACTGCTTTGACATAGCCAGATTCCAACTCTGCATCAATCACAGCCTCACTCAACCGTGACAACACGGAGAGCTGAGGGTACATATGTGTATTTCAAGTTTCCTAAAAAGAAAAAAACTTCTGGAAAACTAAAATATTCAATCAATTACAATTGGCTACAAACAGCTAAAAAGCGGAAATAACATTTTGCACGGAATGGTCGGAGTTTAG
The DNA here is from genome assembly GCA_028565675.1 of Sorex palustris. NCBI lineage: Eukaryota > Metazoa > Chordata > Mammalia > Eulipotyphla > Soricidae > Sorex > Sorex palustris. The sequence goes on from JAOXYA010127992.1 coordinate 3,989, forward strand.
CCAGTATATCACCTCAGAATGATCCATGAGTAACCGCACTGACTCTATTCTAGTGACAGAGCTACATAAACAGAGTCTTGGCAGGGCACTTTTATCCAGTTGATAATTGTAGATTGCAATTTATGTGAGCTGGTTTTAATGTGAAACATGACCAATACTGTTTTAACACGTTTTTTCTTACTCCTTCAATAAAATTATTTGTTCAACAGTGGGGTGGGTGGCAGTGTTGGGGATACATAACAGAAAATAACCAGACTGAATATTCAACAGAGGATTTTTAAATCATTATGTAGCACTCAGAAAAGAAAAAAATCTTTAATAATAACAACATTAATGTGTCTGAAGTTTATTTATTTATTTATTTATTTATTTATATGTGTTCATTCATGATTCAAAAAAAAATTGCTGCATTCTCCCATTCTTCTTAGTACAGTTTGTTTTACTAACTTAAAAGTGGTGGTAAAAATTCTCATAAGATTGTTTTTATTTCTGGGTCTTCATCCAGAGGTGCTCAGAGCTTGCTCTTAGTTCTATGTTGAAGACTCTCTCCTGAATGGCTCTAACATCCTATGAGGTGCAGGGATTGAATCCCAGTTGGATGCATGGGAGGCAAGCACCTTACTCATTGACAGCCCCGAGATTTACTGTTGTTTTGATTTTTATCTTAGGCAAATCGATTTCCAATATTGTGACTGCTAAGACGCTCTTGCATAAAATTCTTCAGCATCACAGCCTTCACCAAAATGTCCAATTCTCTTCATGGTTGTCCAAATGACCCCTGCCTTCATCCCCAATCTCCAACCTCACAGTAAACTTCCTCCTGAAGACCAGCTCTCATTTTCTGTTGTGTCCGGGCATGTTTTTATTCCCTTCCTTTGAATCTCAAATATATAAGAGCTAATTCTGTATTTGTTCTTCTCTTTATAAATAAATTAACTCAGCATGCTAACTCTTTAGATCCTTTAAAATTTGAATATCCAAATTACTACTGTGCAGAAAAGCTAAAGGATCTAAACCCTGCTCCTTCCCGGCCTCATGTTATTCCATTCTCCTTTTCCCTTTTTAGGTGGAGTCTTATTTTCTCCCTTGACCCTTTCTCAAGTCACATTCCTTTCTGAGAGTCTTTAGCCGGGTTCTGAATTTGATATGAAATTTTGTGTCCCCCTCAACTTCCCATTCTGTCAAGACTAGTAACTTCTCATTGTTTATTTCTGGAATTAAAAATAATTATGTTTGTTGGAGATAATCATGACTACCTAATCTAAAATCACACCTTTGTTACCTCATATACTCTGCATCCTATTATCCAATATTACTATCTTCCTTCGTATCTTTCAATATCTGTTATATCTCATTCTTTAGTCTTTTATTTTTTTTTCTTTTTCTCTATGAGCTTTAATCTTCATGAAAACAGAAGAGCTAATATAATAATCCCACCATGATATCCATCAAATGTAAAATAAGCAGTGCACACACAGTTGCTATGTGAATGAATGATTGAGTGTTTTATGTGCTACATATAAACCTTGTCTTATTCCAGGAATGGAAACATGTTTATGGCCTTCCAGTGGATAAGCAATCACCTTTTAGATTTCCAAGCATGGTGAGTTATAAATCTCGCAAATTAGTTCTATACTTTTGTAATACCAAAAGATTTATACTTTCACTTCACAATAATTTTATATAAGACCTATGCTAGAAAATATCATACCAGTTACAGATTTACTAGTGTTGTATTCAGAAATTTTCCTGACGTGTGGTGATAATAGATTGTAATACTATAGGTTGTAATACCATAGCAATTGAGATAATAGGTTGCAATACTATAGCAATTGAGAGCTAATATATTAGTATATTTATAAATATTTATTCCATACTTAGTATTTTGCTTGGAGGAGACCATAGAGTAGAGTACCATCAATATCTGTGGATTTTATAATTTTCAAGAAAAAGAACAGTCAAATGACAGTTTTTTCACAATGTGCCAAAAAAATTATGATGACAAGAGGATGGTACAATATTCGGGGGACACAGGTGGAAACACTTGACTTATTACTATGTCTAAAAAAATTTTCCAAATGTGAGACTAACATAATGAATAAGAATTAGTAAGGGGAAGCCATGTATACAACTGGCCTGATCTACGAAGTAGAATTACTGTTAATAATCAATGTTCAGAATGCTTCATTTTATTTCAGGGATAATTGATTTGGTGTTCTTTCTATGGTAATCTACTTGATTACCACCAATACCAGCACCACCATAAACATCATTATCATCATCATAATTTATTAAATAGCTACATATAAACATTACCATAACTATGTTTTTTCAAAGAAATCTTTATATCAACTCTTGAACTTTTACTATAATGTTTTATTTAAATAACCTTATATTAACCCTGATACTAAGATGAATAATCACAGTTATTCCTCCTTTTCTAGGATTAGAACAATAGGGTTCTGTTCTGTGATGGTCTTAATGATGCAGGAGACAGCCTCCTTTACTTGTAACATTGACTATATATCAATGTATCCAATGAATAATGCATTATTTTTTATTTAATACTTAGGTCTCAACTGTAAAGGCCCTCCCGTTAATCGTCGATTTGCTCGAGCGGGCCCAGTAACATCTCCATTGGAGACTTTGTTGTTACTGTGTCTGGCATATCGAATATTCTCGGTAGCTTGTCTCAAAGTCTAGCACTGACCTTGCGAATTCCAGGCTACTTTAAATAATAGAACCAGAGGATTATCACATAGCTTTACTTGTATTTTGCCTCAGTGATTTGTTCTATAGATCTAGAGTGATGAACAGTTTTCAAGCAGCCATTGTTAAAATAAATATTATTTGTGCCTTGAGTTTCAAGTTCCTTCAAAATATTTCAATGAAGAAGATTGAATCTGTAATGTAATTTTATATTATATTATTTTGAACAGAACTTCCTTGGACAGGGTTGAAGTTATCATCACTGACTATTTGAAATATGCGCATGTTCTGTGAAGATTACTCATTGTCTATGAACCAAACATCTGTACTTCACTCACATATTCCTACAGATTAAAATACTTTATTATTTATATATTAAAAAGTTAGTTGTGTTTGCTAGGCTATTACTCTGGAATGGGTTAAACCCCAGTTTTAAAAGTCCTTCTATAACCTCGTCTTGAGTTAAACCAAGTGGGTGTTAAGCATTCACTATCTACGGGATCTCAGTTTCAAGTTATATGTGATGTTTTTCAACAGTGAATGTGTGACCCAGTTCTTTCAATCCTTTTATTTTCTTCCTTATCATTGTTTATTAAAAATAAAAGAGCAAATCTTTGAAACTGACTTAAGGTCTTCAGGTTATATTTAAGACTGACACAACTTCAGTTTTATTCACTTGAGATACTTTCGTTAGCTCTAAAGTACTTGAGTACTCTCTCTCTCTCTCTCTTATTGGGTGTTGTAGTTTGCAAAAGAGGCAATGGGTGACAATCATGTTTAGTCTAGGGTGGAATGGAGGAATGGGGGGTGGGAGGGATACTGGGATCCGTGGTGGTGGAAAATGGGCACCGGTGGAGGGATGGGTATTTGATCATTGTATAATTGAAACACAAGCACAAATATTTGTAAGTCTACAACTGTATCTCATGGTGTCTCACTAACAAAAATTAAAAAATAATTAAATAAATAAAAAGTGAGAAAAATAAAGGACGCAAAAGTATTCTGAGTACTATAAGTTAGTAGTTATCAAGGATTTAGAATAGAGACTGACATCCAATAAGCACTAATAATTAGCTTCAGAAAAGGGGCGTGATGATTCCAGATTTATTCAACAGTCATGAAGAATTGCTGCCCAGAATGCTGAGGATGCCTGGGCACAAAACCCAGGGCATTTCCAGGGCTTCCAAAGTATTTGTTGGGAGGCTTCGCACTTGCTTTTCAGGTGCTTCCCAGGTGCTGTTCTGAAATTGGCTTCCATATGACCAGGAAAGAGAGACTGAGAAAGAAGCATGTTACTCTGGATTGATAGATGACAGTTGTCATGAACATGGAAATTTGGGAGCAGGGGGTTTTAGCCTGCTCTGACACTCCTTGGTATCTGGTCCTGAAATCATTGTGATTCTTGCTACCTGCTCTGGAAACCTGTCAACTCAGAGATCCAGTTGTGAGAAAAACCAGGCATCCTTTGTTCAATCACCTTGTCCAGTTCATCCATATAAGTCTGTATAAAGTTCATTTAAAATGGTCAGAAGGAGAATCTGCAAGGAACTAAGTGTCCTCTGCATACTACCTGATGCAGAAATTGGGGTTTTTGTCTTCTTTTTATTCAATTGCCCCAAAACAGGAAGGAAGGAAGGAAGGAAGGAAGGAAGGAAGGAAGGAAGGAAGGAAGGAAGGAAGGAAGGAAGGAGAAAGGAAAGGAAGGAAGAAGAAAGAAAGAAGGAAGGAAGGAAGGAAGGAAGGAAGGAAGGAAGGAAGGAAGGAAGGAAGGAAGGAAGGAAGGAAGAGGAGAGATAGTGTAGAGGGTAGCACGTGGCTCACCTGGGTTTGATATCCTGCACCTGTTATGGCCCCACAGCACCATCAGGAGTATTTCCTGAGTGCAGAGTCAGGAGTTACCCCTGAACCCCACAATGTGTGGAGAAAGAAAGGAACAGGGAAAGAAAAGAGAAAGTGAAGGAGTGAGGAGGGGAAGGAAGGGTGATTATTTGGTATTGAATTTGTTCTTAATTCGATGTGTTTTTATATGAAAAGTTATTCATAAACTTTCATATGTATTATAGTGAAACCAAAATTTCAGTAGAATTATCTTTAACTGTCATCAAGTTTATGATTCAAACTTTCTGGGAATCCATACATTTCTGAATCTTCCACATTGGATGACTAATTTTGCTAAGCGGATAAAGCTGAGTCAAGTGCTATATTTTAGGGAAAAATATTTTTTTAACTCCTTGAGCAGTGGTCTCAGAGCAGCAGGCGCCTCTGTTGGGTTGCTCATACACCGCAGGCAAGCGGGCTCCACTCACTTCCTGTCTCAGAATCTTCCTCTCTCAGTCGCTGCATATGCCAGCCCTGCCTTCATGCCGTCTTTCTCAGTTTGGATGGCTAATTCTTGCACATCCTTCCACTCTCTGTGTCTACACCACCTCGTCAGAGATAACTTTCCTGGCCAAATGATCGAGTAAAACTAAATTTAAAATGATCAAATCTGTTAACCTGGATTTTATTTTGTATTATATTTTGTCTTTCCTCCCAGTTTCATCCAACTGCAAAAGAAAACAGAAACAAAATACCCTAGAATGAGCGTACCGGGGTCCAAGAGACAGTGCAGGGTCAAGGCAGTTGTCTTGCGTGGGACTAGAGTGGTTCCATCACCCTAAGGCTCAGGGCCCACCGGGATAGGTCATTTTGCACAGAGCCAAGGGTAAGTACTGAGTGCTCCACGTGTGACCCCCAAAAGAAAATAACCCCCCAGGGGCTGGAGCAATAGCACAGCGGGGAGGGCTTTTGCCTTGCATGCGGCCAACTCGGGTTCGATTCCCAGCATCCCATATGGTCCCCCGAGCACTGCCAGGAGCAATTCCTGAGTGCAGAGCCAGAAGTAGCCCCTGTGCATCACCGGGTGTGACCCAAAAACCAAAAAAAAAGAAAAGAAAGAAAACAACCCCTCCAAAATTGAGCATATCTTAAATTCCATGGTAATTTGGAGAAAAGAAAGAACTCCTTTGCCCTTTCTTTGAATGATCTGAGAAGGATTTTGCAGGAGAGAATTTGCTGTTCTTTCTACTCTGATGGGAAATTTTGCCTTCTTTTCATCTAGGGTAGCTCGTGTAAAGGGTAGAACATTCTGGAAGCAGGGAATAGTTGTCCCGTTTGAGACCAGTTTCCGTTCATCTGTCAGCTTTGTATTACTGCTCCTAGGTATCTATATCACCACTTTGCTATATTCCATTTCTCTTCCCCGCTCATAAATGAGAGCCCAAAGAAGTTGCAGTTGTCACATGTACCTTAGCTTTCTCTGAGCGCCTCGGCCTCCTGAGGTGTTGCAGATGGTAGAACCCTGCAGCTGGAGGGAACATTTAGCACCAATGTGGCAGCAATTCCTCGGACCACACAGGTGGAACACCAGGAAAGAGGAAGCGGCCTCACCTCCTCTCCTCAGGCCCAGGTAGTCAAGCCTTTGTTTTGTTTTGTTTTTTATTGGATCACTGTGAGACAGACCCTAAACAAAGCTATTCATTATTAGGTTTCACTCATAACGTGTTCCAACACCCGTCCCTCTGCCAGGGTACATTTCCCAGCACCAGTGTCCCCAGTTTTCCTTCTGCCACCCCCAACCTCCAAGTCTGTTTCCCAGACAG
>JAOXYA010128000.1:0-21944 GCA_028565675.1 Sorex palustris
CCACTCACCCACCCACCCACCCCATCACCTTTCCTCCATCCTTCTACACCATTCCACACACTCTTCATTTACCAGGTAAGATGCCCACTGCCATATTTAGCCATCCATCCATCCATCCATCCATCCATCCATCCATCCATCCACACCCACTCATATATCCAGATTCATTTGTCATCCCGCCATCCACCTACATAGCCATCTATTCACCCATCCATCCATCCACCATCCATTATTCACCCATTCAACCTCTATATCCTCATCTGCTTACTCTTCTAGCCAATGGCTCCCTGACTCCCCCCAGGGAACTGGACTCTAGTTCAGTGGCTATGCCTGGCATGAGTGAAAGCACACCCCACCTGGAGCCCATCAATGGCACCTCTGCCCAGTCTAGTGAGTCACCCGGAGCAGAACCCAGTCACATGGGAGGTGTTTGGGTGCACGTTGCTAGACTGTGCATGTGGTGATTTGTCCCAGCACCCATAGGAAATGAGCAGGGCTTTAGGTTCAGAGAGACAATGGGTTGCATTCAGCAGATTCACGCCTGAGCCTTGAGAATGTAGTTAAGCAAATACCATGTTCAGCCTTCATTACTTGGTGTGTTCACAGCACCTTCCCTGCCCTGATGCCTGGTGCTCTAGGGGATGATCACAATCCTTCTTGGCCCAGCTCTGATTCACCCGCCGGGAGTGTTCTGTGTGTGGCCTGGGCCCTCAGCCCCTGGGAGGGACTCCGCTGCTGGTGCTCCTTGGGCACTGCCTGGTGGGCTGGGAGCTGCCAGCACATGCCGCTGCCTCTGCTCAGAATGCGGCTCAGAAATGCAGTTTATTTATGGAGCCAGATCGGCATAGAGATAAGGGCAGCAAAGGCCTTAGACATGTTCCTGGGGCTGTCTCGTAACACAGAAGCTCCAAAGAGCTCAGTGTGCTGGCAGGTTCCGGTGGGGAGCAGGGGCACACCCTGAGGCCCTTCATGGAGGCCAGCCTGCTCCCTGTCTCCCTGCTCTGCAGGCCAGCTGGCCAAGTGGACACCCTTCTCGGGAGGACACTGGTTCTCTGGTCCCCAAAGCCCTGCAGCCCCTTCCAGCTGCTGATCCTGCTGGACTCGGATCCTGCTGGCAGAGAAACCCTCAGGAGCCCAAAATTGGGCCTTCCGGCATATGTCAGTGGGGATCAAGGCCATGTGAGGGGCAGAGTGGGGGCAAGTGCGGCCCTTACTGGCTCAGCGCCAGACCGGCAGGACAAGGGGCCGGGAAGGAGCTTCCGCCCACAAAGAACAAACGCGCCTGGAGAGGGTCATCCTGCAGCCTCGGGGGGAGCTGGGGCCACACCACCTCTCCCGGAACATGGGCATCCCCACAGCATGATTTGTGGGGTTCTGTGTTTCTCTAGGAGACAGATGACAGGGTGTGGAGGCTTCACCCCGAAATCCCCCGTAATTGAACAGAACAAGTACAACGTCAAAAGCTCAACCAGGTGCCGCAGGCACACTCCGCACCCCCGCAGAACCCTTGCTCGGGTCCACGCTGCTCATCCATTTCTCACTGATGAGGTCACCCCAAATTCACTGAGCACCTCAGAGCAAGCAGCCAGGCGGCCAGCTGCTGAGAACTGTGTCTGAGGTGTGTGACAATGATCTCAGGAAGTGATTAATGTATGGACAGGTGTAAGCCCTCGATTCACCCACTAATTGAAATGATTTTAATTTATGAGCCGAGAGAATGGTATAGATTTAGGATTACCTTGTCAATGTTTCCAAATCTGCTTGTCTCAGAGAAAGTGTGCGAGTCTGGGCATGGGTTTGTGTGTTGTGCCTGGGGTGAGGGGAGGGCGCGGGCCTGGGAGATGAGCGTGGGCTAGACAGGGGGAGCCTGGCCAGAAGCTGGCCTGCCTCGGAAGCTCTGAAAGGTTAGAAGTGCCCTCTTGAGGCATACACAGTGACAGGCACACATATGGACACATGTACATACACACGTGCACACACATGTGTACACATGCACACACATGCGCGCACACATGCACACACATGTGCACACACATGCCCATGCACACACGCGCACAAGTACACACGCATGTGCATGCACACATCCCACCATGTGTGCTGGCACACTCACAGTCACAGCTCCCACTCTGGGAGCCACCAGGCAGCTGGCGTGGGAAAGAAGACACTGGAAGGAGTTGTTAGAAGGCCCTAACTCCCGCCTTTGCGCCTCCCTCCCCACCTTAGTGTTTCAGGGTTGAGAGTCCAAAGGAAGAGCTTCCGGAGACACGAGAGGGATGACTCAGATGACCTGACCCGGAACCACAAAGAGGCGATGCCTGGGGGTATGGATTGAGCCCAGGGCCTGAGGCCCACATGGCCTGTAGGGGGAAGGGTCACAGGGTCACAGACAGTTACAGGGAGGGGGCGAGTACGGCTCAGTCGTGTGGAGGGTTGGGCTGGCCTGCAGCGGGTCGGCCTGCGAGATGGAATGCCACGTCTGTGGGAAGTGGGTTCAGACGGCCGAGTCTCACCCTGGGTGGCCGGGGCTGTGGCTGTGCTCCAGCCCCTTCCTGCCTGGACGTGCAGGTGTGCCTGGGGCCTGATCCCGCCTACCACTCACCCGGGACCTCACTCGCCCCGAGAGAGCTTCGTTTGCAAACGTCATCTTCAAAGTCAGAGTGTTCGGGGGTTTCTCCTCCGAAAAAGAACTTGATTGTTTCACACTTAACTGGGACGTGATGAGCCCCAGTGAAAGAGGGTGTTGAGAACAGCATCACTCTTAATTATGACACGCATTATCTTTAATTGAGTACAAGTCAGCGTGCTAACAGCGGCCAATTATCTGGAAATGTAGTCTGACTGTACCGCACTTCTATGTTAATGAGCTAAGCGCTCCCAGCCACATAATGAATGGACGTGAGTAGATATTCCATCCACACCGAGGCTTTGATCTAAAAGTTAGGTTATAAACGTCTCTGTTCTTTCAGTACATGCAGTTGGCAGAAGAGCGGCCTGGAGAATAAAGAGCATCAATAAGTTTTCCTTCAGGCTACATTTTTCTTTAACACAGATAATAGACTATTCAAGTCATATCTGCTTTACATATAAATATGGGTAGAATTTATAATATTGTATCAGATAGAACACATTGGATGAGGGAGTATCTCCTGTGGCCCCACCTTCAGACTCGGTAATGACTCTGTGGGCTGTCTGGTCATTGGTTTCCAGGACTATTTTGATGAATAATTTCTGTTCAGATGGGAACTAGAGGCCCCAGACAGACGGTACCTGGGGAAAGGCACTTGCCCTGGACAAAGCTGCTCCGGTTCCAATTGCCGGCACCACATGGGGGGCCCCTGAACACCTCCAGGGGTCACTTCTGACACAGAGCCAGTAATAGCCCCTACACTACTACATTTGGTGAGAACACACACACATGCATACATACACATGCACACACATGCGCGTGCATGCACACATGCATGCACACATGTACACATATGTACACACATGCACAAATGCACACAGACACATGTACATACATGCACATGTATACACGCATACACAGGCACACACGTACACACAGGCACACACATGTACACAAATGCACACATGTGCACATATACACACGTGTACACACAAACACACATATACATACACACATGCACAGACACACGTACACGTGTGCACACACATGCACATACACACAGACACACACGCTATAATATACATATGTGCTATTTTATTTGTAAAACTATACTTTTTCGCCTGTTAGTATAGTAGAAGATTTTCTTCATAATATTAATTTTGTTTGCAAACCGACATTTGGTATCTTTCAACTATGTTTTCAATGTCTCAAAAGTACTCAATAACTATTACATGATGGAGCATATTATTTGTCATAAAAAACTAAGTTTATCTTTGTCAAATTATTGTGTTTCCCCTATGGCTATGTTAGCCATTATATTGAATCCTAGAAGTCAAACACCTAAGTCTTTTACATAAGCACTTTAAAGCGTTTTTGACACTTAATGACAAACTTTTTAAGAAGACATTACCAATTTCTATGGTGAAATTGAAAAAGACTGAAAAGGAGAAATTACTATGCCTTTATTAGTGAATTGTCTGTATTTTGAGAGTGCTTATTCATTGGCATTCCTGCCAATCTTGTTTATATGTACACATAAATACTAGAAGAATTTAGAGGAATATAGTTCATCAAATAATTTTTGATTGCTATCTTTATGTACATATGTGTATTTTGCTATGTTTATATTTATGTATATTTTGCTATATTTATGTTGAATCTTAAAATTATTCTAATTTACTTGTAAATTTCCCGGCAATTTCAGGCTGTTTATTCCAAATACTCTGTGAGCATTATAATAATTTCCCCAGTGCACTGTGGTCACTTTTGATTTTGTTGTGATGCTTTCAGACACTCAGAGTTTCTGAATTTTAACATATTTCAAGATAAGCTGAAAGAAGCGGCAGGCTTTATCAAAGAATTAAACTCAAGAAAGATTAAGGGAAAAAATGCAGGGACTTATTTCTGAGAAGATGAAAGTAGCAGTTCCATAAGGATTCATAAATATGACTAATAATGGTATAAAATAAGCAGGAGGGAGAATGAAGGAAATGTCGGTAAGTTTCAAATAAATTAGGAGGACACTTAAAGAGTTTTGAAGATGATGTATTGGGGAATGCCAAGGCAGAGCCGACCCCACCACAGGCTCCGCTCGCTTTGTGATCTTCAGCTGCAGGAACCCTGGGGTTGGCTGTGCTCGGCATGAAGTCCGGTGGCTTTATGCAGTGGAAAAGAGAGCAAGTCGGTCACTCGGGGGAGGGTGCAGAGGCCCTAGAATGATGTGACTTCTGTTCGGGGTCTGAGTACGTTCTGGTTCCTCCTAGAACAGGAGGCAGAAGGGGAGCAGAGGGGAGACTGCCACGACTTGGAGTTACAACAGCAAAGCCAGGGTCCTGTGAGAAAAGATTGATTAGCATGATTTCAAATAAAATCTCATACTCTGCAAAAGGCAATTCCAAGCGAATGAGAGAATGAGCCACAGATGAGGAGAACATGTTTTCAAAAGATGCATCAGATAGAGGACTCTGCTACAATGTCCACAAACAACACCCTCTTAAATACAACAAAGAGAAGCCAATAAGCACATTATGAAAGGGGCCCCGGGCACCACAGCCCAGAGATGGGTGACGGATAAGCGGGCGACAGGGAATGTATTCCACACCATCGGGAATCACAAACCACGTGGCAGCACAACACTCTGCTATGGTTAGAGCAGATCTGACACAGGTGACACCAAATCCTTGAGGGTGTAGGGTAGGGCAGTCCGAGCGCAGTCATTGCTCATGTGAGTACAAGACGATCACTTTAGAAGGCGTTACTGCAACATGAAACATAATCTGACTGGGATAGAGCACCTCTCCCATTCCTAGGTGTTACCTAGAGTCGCTGAAATTATCTGCATGAGAAACCAGGCACATGGATGCTTCAGGGAGTTTTATTCACTTGTCCAAACTGGGTAGCATCGTCCACTCATAAGTGGATGCATACGCAGCGACCCAGTCGGCCCACGGAACAGTGTTTGGTCCTTGGGAAAGGAAAACCCTTCCCCTGGTGAGGGCGTCGGTGGGTGAGGCGCTGAGCAGGTCTGGGTGTTGGGAGATTCCATACCTTCTCAGTTTTGCTAAGAATAGAACAATTTCCTGAAAACTGAAGCCTTAAAATAATAGCTTTTGCCATGGAGGCAGGCATGATGGTAGGGTAAGGCACTTGCTCTGCACTTGGTACTGGGTTCAATCCCAGCACCTGTATGGTTCCCCTACGCACTGCCAGGGGTGATTCCTGAGCGGAGGTCCAGGAGCACCACCCAGTGTGACCCCCCAAACAAAGAAAGATAGCCTTGGCAAAGTGTTAGATGCATGCTAAATGAGAGTTACAGAGCATACATGTGTGTGCATAGAGCATACCCGTGTGCACCGTGCACGTGATGCGGATGTATGTAGCGCACGCGTGTGCACACAGTACATGAGTGTGTGTGTACAGAGCTTTATGTGTGTATGGTTTGTAGGAGATCGGGGGCCTGTGGGTGGGTGCACGGGGCTCAGCTCACTGAGGGACCCGTGGGAGGGTGGGCTTGGGGCTCTCTGATGGGGTTCGTGGGAGGGCGGGTGCGGGCCTCAGCTTCTCATCAGCCAAGTGTCCCATCACCTCCCTTGGTCATGGAACAGATGCAGCCATGTCTCGGAGCTGAAGGCATGGGACCCCGGCACTAGCTGGGCTGGCAGACAACCTTCCCAGGAGTGGGGGACACAGGCTGAGTTTGGAGCATCACCTCCCATGCTTTCTTCCCAGAGACAAGCTTTGCGACGCTCCAAGCCGCATTCATGAGGAGCTGACGCTTAGCAACACTCCAAGCCCATGATCGGTGCGGATCTGAGGCTCACCAATGCTCCAGCCCACATTCGTGAGAAGCTGAAGTGTCTTTCCCTGGAGCAGAGGCTCGGGCTGCCATGGGCCTCTGATTCCTCTAAGGGCTGAAAGGTGTTTCCAGCTGCTGTCTGCCCGGCATTCTGTTATTTAATCTGGATCACTCGATCTATGCTGCCGAGTCACTGACTGTGGGCATGGGGGCACCACATATATTCTAGGAGGTTCTTGCTTATATTTGAACTTCAAATATATATGCTTTGTGGCTGGAGCAGTAGCACAACACATAGGGTGTTTGCCTTGCACATGGCTGACCTGGGTTCAATTCCCAGCATCCCACATGGTCCCCCGAGCACCACCAGGAGTAATTCCTGAGTGCACGTGCCAGGAGTGAACCCTGAGCATCGCTGGGTGTGAACCCCCCCAAAAAAAATATATATATATATGCTTATATATATATTTGAAGCTATATAAAATAGTACAATGATATACTAGAGATGGTACAGTGGGTAGGGCACTTGCCTTGCATGTGGCCAACCCAGGTTCTATCCCCAGCATCCAGAATGGTCCCCTCAGTGCTAGAGCAATAGCACAGCGGGTAGGGCATTTGCCTTGCACATAGCCAACTTGGGTTCAATCTACAGCATCTCATATGGTTCCCCAAGCACCACCAGGAGTAATTCCTGAGCATACAGCCAGGAATAACCCTTGAGCATCGCTGGGTGTGGCCTAGAAAGAAAAATAAAGTCCCCTCAGCACTGCCAGGAGTGATTCTTAAGTGCAGAACCAGGAGTGACCCCTGAGAATCACACATACGTGTGTGTGTGTGTGTGTGTGTGTGTGTGTGTGTGTAGTTCTGACTCTTAAATAATACTAGATTATAATGTTTTAAAATATTTTTAGACTGGGATCAGCAATAGTACAGTGGGTGGGGCTCTTGCCTTGCACATAGCCAACCTGGTTTCAATCTCAGGAACCACATATGGTCCTCCCCGAGCCTGCCAGGAGTGACCTCTGAGAGCAAAGCCAGGAGCAATCCCTGAGCCCCATGTGACCCCCCGAAAATAAAAAATAAATTAAATAAAATATTTTCATATAAATAACTGCATTTACAATCTTATGGTTTATTTTTTGTTTTCTATTTCAAAGATGTCTATTTTATTATTCATTTCCCTTGTCCATCCTTTACACCCAACTAACATGCCTTCTTATAGTTCTTAAAATAAAAAAAAGATCAGGACATTGAATTTAAATTTTCTTCTTAGTCACAGTGCAAATATTTGACCATGAGAAGTCGTTGTGTTACTGAGGTGAGGTGCTTTTGATGGAATCAAGGGAAACGTGTGCCCACCTCTCAGTGTCTGGCTGTGGGGAACATCTGGGCGCTCGACTCACCTCTGCCCTTTGACCACTGTCTCTTCTCTCTGCGGCCCTGTAGTCCTGCTCCTCCTGGGCCCTAGTCATTCCCCGGGGAAGCCCAGTTGCTCTCTGGGACAGAGGAGCCCGTGAAGCCCCCCAGGGAAGCCCAGTTGATCTCCGGGACAGAGGGACCCATGAAGCACCCCCTCTTATGCCCAGGGAGACTCACCGGAGCCCACTGTGGGGGGCATTGCTGGCAAAGGTCATCATAGTGGATTTGGTCAAATGTCCACTTTGACCTTTTTCTCTGGAAGCTTCCTACCAGAGTCTCTGGGTAGGAGGGTCTGGGTGAGTCAGCGCAGTTCCAGAAAGCTCCCTCCCCTGGGAAGTTACCTGTGGATGGCTGGAAAATTCTGGAAGGCCTTTTCTTCTCCTTGCAGATGGCTGCATGGTGGCAACGTGGTGGTGGTGTTGGCTGATTTCCCGTCCCTTCCAGTGCAGGGAGGGAGCCAGACCTCAGGGCCACATGAGGACTGATCGAGACCAGAGCCCAAGGCACTGGCCGCCTCTCGGCACATGGCTGTTCGCAAACCCTCGCCCAGCGGAACACTGGAGACTCTTGATCCAGAGGCCATGCTGCCTCTGCCAGCGCATACAAGTCCCTGAGTGCTCCCTGTCAAAGTGCTCCTCATGAGGAGGGTCCAGCGGCCTGTGGGGCTACAGTCCGAGACCTGGTTTCCTTCAGACTGCCTTCATGGATGAGCGCTGGGTTTGGGGGGCCTGTGGTCAGGCATTGGGGGGCTCTTCAGCCCTGCCTGTTGCCTTCCTTTCCTACAGGCCTGGACAGAGCAGTGGCCCGACCACTACCCAGTGCATAGCGCCCCCTGCAGGCTGCCCCTGGAGCTGCAGGTCCTTCTGGGAATACTCCTCCAGGGCCCTCGTGCCCTGGGGCTTCTCCCCTTCTTTCTTCTCCTAGGACCCCAGGAGGACCCCCTGCACTCCTGGGGGGAGGAAACAGGGGACCAACTCTTCATTCCAACCCCAGACGACTGAGCTGCTGCAGAAAGCCAAGAGCAGAGGAGTGGTAAGGGCTGGAGCCTACCCCACTGCCCTGCCTGGGCCCGGGCCTCTTCTGTACCCACAGGCACCCCAACCTGCTTCCCACGCTCCCCATCTCAGCAGGAATCACCTTTCCTCCTTGCCCTGCCTGAGTGCCCTCTTCAGTGCCCCCGTACCTAACCCAGTGCTCACAGGCTGCCTTTGGTGGGCCCCATCTGCCCCTTCCATGAGCAGACGAGCTTGCCTGCCCCACTCCAGCTGAGAGGACCTCATGGCTCAGCCCAAGTAGGGGGAGATTCACTTTCTAATGCTAGAGCAGCTTATCCCAAACATGCCTGTGCTCAGAGGGTGATACTGAGAGATGAAGATGCTCAGACTCTCGGAGGGTCTCTGGGGAGTATCTGGAGAGCATCAGAGGGTATCTGCAGAGTACCTGGAGAGTGTCTAGAGAATATCTGGAGAGTGTCTGCAGAGTATCACAGGGTGTCTGCAGAGTATCTGCAGAGCATCTGGAGAGTGCCTCAAGTATGTCTGAAGAGTCTCTGCAGTGTCTTCAGAGTATCTGGTGGTATCTGGAGAGTATCTGGACACTATCAGAAGAGTAACTGGAGAATGTTTTCAGAATATCTGGAGTGTCTGGAGAGTATCTGGAATGTCTGGACAGTATTGAGAGATTTTCTGTGTAGTATCTTTAGAGTATCTGGATAATATCAGGAGAGTATCTGGAGAATGTCTTCAGAGTACCCAAAGAATACCTGCAGAGTGTCATATCTAGAGAATATCTGCAGAGTGTTTTCAGTGTCTTCTGAGTATCTAGGGATATCTGGAGAGTGCCTGGAGAGTATCTGCAGAGTTATCAGGAAAGTGTCAGCAGAGTATCTAAAGAGTACCTGGAGAGTGTCTGGAGAGTGTCTGCAGTGTCCACAGAGTATCTGGGAATATCCAGAGACTGTCTGAGGAGTGTCTATCAAGTGTCTTCAGAGTGCCTGGAGAGTATCTGCAGAGTATCTAGACAGTTTTGGAGAGTATCCGGAGAATGTCTTCAAAGTATCCAAAGAGTATCTGGAAAGTATCTGGAGAGAATCTGCAGTGTTTGCAGAGTGTGTATCTGGAGAGTATTTGAGAGTGTCTTCAGAGTATCTGCTGCCTACCTGTAGGGTGTCCAGAGAGTATCTAGGGAAGGTTTTCAGAGCATCTGAAGAGTGTCTGGAAATTATCTGCAATGTCTGTAGAGGTATCTTGTGGGTATCTGGAGAGTATCTAGAGAGTGTCAGCAGTGTATTTGGATAGAGTTCAGAGAGTGTCTGGAGAAAAATCTGGAGAGTTTTTAGAGAATGTCTGCAGAGTATCTGGATAGTATCTGCGTGTATTTGGAGAGTGTCTAGAGAGTATCTGGAGAGAGTCCAGAGAGTATCTGAAGAGTATCTGCAGAGTATCAGGACAGTGTAAGCAGAGCATCTGGAGAGTACTTGAGAGTGTCTGGAGAGTGTTTGCAGAGTATCAGGACAGTGTCAGCAGAGTATCTGGAGACTACTGGAGAGTGTCAGCAGAGTATCCTGAGAGCACTGCAGAGTGTCTGGAGATTGTCTGCAGCGTATCTACTCAGGTTCTGGAGTACCTCTTCACCCTCCGAGACTGGAAGGAGTGAGTGCAAAGGAGGAGACAGTGTCTGGGGTCCTCTCGCCCTCCTCTCCCCTCCCTGGAGTGCCAGAACAGCTCAGGCAGAGACCTGGCTCTGAGCTGCTGAGGACACAGGCGAGCTGGCTGCCCACCCTTGCCTGTCCACAGGGTATGTCGGCGCCCGTGGCCCCTGCACCAAGACCCCTCCCACGGAACTCCTTCCTGCAGTCTGGGGGCAGTGCCAGGAAGGACAAGGGGCGTAATTAATGGTTCCTGGCGATCATTAAAGCCTCCGCTTTGATATCCACTTGCTCCCTTGGCTCATGTAAAGTGGGTTTCACCCCCATATAAATGATTATACCCCAGCCCAGGTCCTGCACCGGGGAAGCCCTGGGCCAAGAGCCTCTGAAGCCCTCTGGAACTGGGCTGGGCTTCAGAGGATCCGAGATTGCATTGCATCTTTTTGGAGGTCATAGTCAGGTTGAAGTGTGGGTGTCATGGGGATCCTGTGACAAGGGGACCCTGGACAATCCAGGTGATTGTCCATGGAGCAGGAAGGTCCTCTCTGAGGATCAGGGGTGCACTGGAGCCAGGTTTGGTCTGCTCTGACGTGCCGGACCATTCCAGGATGTGGAATGCGGCTGGATTTCGCCGTCCCTGCCTGCCCCTGCTCCGTCTGAGGGCACCATACGCTGGGCGGGTGGGGGCAGGGGGAGCTGGCTCCCATCCCTCAGACATCAGGCCACTGGGATGTCAGGACCCCCGAGGGTGCGCAGCTGTGAGCCGTCACCATGGCCATTGTGTCCTGGGGTCCACTCCCCCTGGGGGCCTAGAGAGGGCCCCAAGTCTCAGTGTACCCTCTGTCCATTAACAGTAATTACACATTATCTCATGGCAGTTCCCTCTGTCATCACCTGTGAGACAGCTGAGATGAGTGGAGATG
Organism: Sorex palustris; assembly: GCA_028565675.1. NCBI lineage: Eukaryota > Metazoa > Chordata > Mammalia > Eulipotyphla > Soricidae > Sorex > Sorex palustris. The sequence continues at coordinate 11,412 of JAOXYA010128000.1, forward strand.
GGGTGTGGGGGGAAATGGGCGTCTGAGGGGGAAATGGGGGAGGCTGAGTGCTCATATGGGGCTGAGCCATGAAGCAGACCCTGAGCTGCCCCTGAGGTGCTTCCCAGTCGGCGCATTCCCTGGGGGCAGGTGTGAGACTTGCTGCCCTTTCCCCAGCACCTCTCAGGCCTGTGCACAGGATTTGGGGGTGGAACACTCAGACCTCCATGGGGCCTCCACATGGGAGCTGAGCCCCTACTAGGGGCCTCCAGAGCTGACTAAAGTGAGACCCTCAAGTCTACCATGGAAGCCAGCACCCACATCCACTATGCACCCCAACACCCACTGGTCCACTGTGTCACTCAGCACCCACGGATCCACCATGTAACCCAGCATCTGCATCCGCTGTAAAACCCAGCACCCAGATCCACCCTGTCACCCAGCACCCACAGATCCACTGTATCACCTAGGACCCCCACCCTCTCCACCAAGCCCTGCTGGAACCCCTGCCCTGCCCGTCTCCCCCCTGCTCTCACCGCCCTTTCAGAAACCCCATTCTGGCCTCATTGCTGCTCTCACAGCTCCTGCAGGAGCCCTGCTCTCCTCACCTCTACTCCTACAGACTCCCTTACCCTGCCCGTCTCACCCCTGCACCCAAACCCATGCAGGACACCCTGCCCTGCCAGACTCACCGCTGCACCCAGTCCCATGCAGGACACCCTGCCCTGACCATCTCACCCGTGTTCTCACAGCCACTGCAGGACCCTCTACTTGCCTCACACCTTCCACCCTGCCCACCTTGCCCCTCCCCCCGCAGGCCCTGTAGGATGCCCTGTGCTGCCCGCCCCACCTCTCCTCCTATAACCCCTGGAGGACACCCTGCCTTGCCCCTCTACCTCCCCCCCACCCCCAGCTCTGGCCTCTGCTTCATAGCATAGGGAAGTGTCTGTTTCCTCCTCCAGTGCCCACTGCAAGATGCAAGGTTTTCTTCCCTCTGTGCTTTTCTTTCTGGAATCTTCCCCGTGGTGCCCTGCCCTCCTGGCTCTGAGCATGAGCAGACACAGCTCCTGTCCGGAAGGCCCTGAGGACGGCCCCCAAGGGGCAGGGCGCCTGCAGGGGTTATCGGGATGGGGTGGGGGTGTGGGGGGGAGGTTTCGAGGCCCCTACCTAGCCTGCACTGAGCCTCTGTTGGTGTCCCTCAGGCCTGGGGTGGTCCTCTCGAGGCTTGGGCATGTCTGATCTCTCTCTCCTGCTGGTGGAGGTTCCACATGACGCCTTCTAGATCCCATTCCACACTCAGGCGCAGCTGACTCGACTCCTGTCAAAGACATTAGGATTTTGACCATGAGCTCTTACTTCTGGTGTCCCTTATTTGGTTTTAGGGTTAATGGAACCACAGGGTGCATCTGCTGGAAGCTTCGGCAAAACCTTTCAGTGGACCCCGTTCAGTCGGAGCACAAACTTCAGTCCCAGTGGGAGGCAGTGATGGTACGCCCTGGGTGGGCCTTGCCAGGTGGGGGCCGGGAGAATATCTGGAGAAGGGCGGGAGGATGGTGCGGTAGGGCAGGCACTTGCCCTGCACGTGGAACCACCCTCGTTAGGGCCCCACCAGCCCGCACAGTCCCCCAAGCTCCCCCAGGAGTAATCTCTGAGCACAGAGCCAGAAAGAAGCCCTGAGCACCATGGGTGTGACTCCAAAATAAAATCAAAGAAGAATCTTTGCAGAAGCTCCTTCTAGAATATTCCTTTCTCGAGGCCGGCACCCCAAGGTGGGTCCTGCAAACTGAGGAAGGCACTAGAGGGAGTTTCAAAAATGTGCCCAAGAGGGCAAACTTGTTGGAGTCTCCAGCAATGGGATTTGGACTTTTCAGAAAGAAGCACCTCTGTCTGCGGGCAGGGTCTGTGGGGGCAATGTGGCAGGGGCAGCCAAGCCCAGGGAGGGGGGACAGGGGGACAGCTTCCATTCCCACAGCTACTGTGCCCTCCTGCACCCCCAGTGACACTGGGCCCTGCCCCCGCAGCACCAACCTGAGCCCAGCCCCCAACAGAACCCGGGCCCCTGCCTCCAACAGACCCCGGGTCCCACCCAGCTCGGCAGGTGGCAGGGCTCAGCTCTCATTTCTCCTGGTCTGGGCAGTTTGGCCAAGGTTGGTTGGGGGACACTCAGCTGGCCCAGGGGTCCTTGGGGCTCTCCTCATAGCGGGGGGTGTTGGAGGCAGCCGGGCTGGGATGTGCATGGGGAACTCCTGCTCCCCCACCCCCCAGTGCTCAGGACTCCCTTGGGCATCCTCCAGGACGTGGGGCAGGGCAGCTTACAGGGTGGCCGTCCCTGACAGTCAGCAGGGCCGGCTGTGTAGGGTGGCTGCCCCGATGGTCAGCAGTCACCAAGTCAGTGCGCAGCGAGTGGGAGGTCGCGAGAGGCTGTGGGCAAGGCTTCTGGCCACTGGGCATTGCACACTGAGACTCAGGCACTGGAGCCCAGGTGGCCTGTGCAGGCATGGGCGGGTCTGCCTCCCCCCACACCCCCAAGAGAAAGTCTCTGGGCCAACTCCTTCTGGAGGCACTGGGAGCAGCACCCCTGGCCCCAAGCCAGCTATTTGGAAGCCGCTGGCTCTGGGAGGAGTTGCTGCTTGTGTAGCCATGAGGGTCTGTCCAGGCAGGGAGACCACCCGCCCTTGCTCCTCGCTCACCTCCCCACTGGGTGTGGCAGCAAAGCAAAACAACTGCATGCCAGGCTGGGTCAGAGCAGGAAGAAAGGGGGAGAGGAACCCGGCTGTCCCAGCTCCAGCTCACAGAGACAGCAAATCTGCAGAGAGGTCTGGGCTCGCCCAGCACAATCACCGAGAGGGAGAGGGAGGCAGGTGGGCGGCGACACCCTCCCCCACAGACAGACACCCCTCCCAGGCTCTGGCAGCCCCTGTGGCAATGCGCTCAGTTTGCTGAGGGTCCCACAAGGATCCTGCACCTGCGGCTCCCACGTCTGCTCCCAGAGCTAGAGAAGAGCCGGTGGTGCCAGCGGGTGCGACACCCCTCTCGTACAGCTGCATCTATGGCTGTTGCTTCTAAGATGCAGATTCTGATGACTTGAGGTGGACCGAAGGCAGCCCAGGGATGGTGGGAAGGCTTTCCTCTCAGGAGCTGGAATGAGCTGGAACGTGCAGGCGAATCGTTTCTCAGACATGAAGGGAAGTGAAGGCATCGGGAGGGGTCACCGTGCCCGCCATAGCCCAGACACTGCAGGCCGGGCGGCAGTCAAGGGGGAACGCCTCCCTGGGAACAAGCTGCACCACACAATTGTCTGTTCTTCTCTCTGCGGCCCTCTTCCTTCCACTCTAGAAACAACTCCTAGGAGCTCCAGAAACATCCGCTCTGGGTGAGTGCCGGGGCAAGTTCCCAAGGCTGAGCGCTGGGACAGTCCAGAGAAGCACCCCAGGTGACAAGCGGCAGTCCTGAGCGCGGCCCTGTTCTTCCAAAGGTGTTTCTGTGATCAAAGAAACACAAACTGTTTATTTATGAGTGAATTGCGGTCCGGCTGCGGAGTTCTGAGGAAACATTTATCTTCTGAGCAGACACAGAAGCCTCTGCGCTGGTGTGAGAGAGGCCCATCACCCACAGACTTCTCCTCCTGGATGGAGCAGGCTGTTGCCATGGGCCCCAAGATCCCTGCTGGCTCCAAACAGCCCAGCTCCTCCCCGGGACCCTCCCACACACTCTCGTCCTGACAGGAGCCCTGGGTCTGAGAGTTCCTGGCCCCACCTCAGCAGAACCCTGAGGACAGCCCTGAGGAGGGGCCTCTCCTTCCCCCAGACGGTCTGTCTGCACCCCCTGCCTGCAAGCCAGCAGTCCCCACTCAGAGGCACGAATCCAACAACTGGGCCTGTTCTGGAGGCTGTCTGATACAGCCTAGGAGAGGAAGCTCCTGTTCCTGCAGCCATTTGACTGAACTGTCTGCTGCCTCCTGGGTGGGGCCTCCCAATCAGGTTGGACAATGAGCCCCGGGGAGGTCCTGAGCCTGAGCCTCCAAATCATCATGGGTCAGCAGCGTGCTCACAGTCCAGCTGCAACAGGGGAATCCACATGGATTGCACAGAGGCTAGAGTAGCAGGAGCAGGACAGCAACTGTGGGAGCCCCTGAGAGACTGTGGGAGCCTCTGAGGGACTAGGGGAGCCTGAGAAACTGGGGGAGCCCCTGAGAGACTGTGGGAGTCCCTGAGAGACTGGGGGATCGTAAGAGACTGTGGGAGCCCCTGAGAGACTGGGGGAGCCTGAGAGACTGTGGGAGTCCCTGAGAAACTGGGGGAAACTGAGAGACTGGGGGAGCCCCTGAGAGACTGTGAGAGCCTGAGAGACTGGGGGAGCCCCTGAGAGACTTTGAGAGCCTGAGAGACTGTGCGCGACCCTGAGAGACTGTGAGAGCCTGAGAAATTGGGGAGTCCCTGAGAGACCAGGGGAGTCTCTAAGAGACTGGGGGAGTCCCTGAGTGACTGGGGGAGTCTCTGAGAGACTGGAAGAGCCCCTGAAAGACTGAGAAAGTCCCTGAGAGACTATGGGAGCCCCTGCAGGCTGAGGGCCCACCCCACATGGCCCTGGTCTCCAATAGCTGTCCCAAGAAGCCATGGCACCCAACGGTTTCCCTGCATCCTGGGGAGAGACAGTGTGCTCACTCCAGCTGCTCACTCCGGCTGCTCACTGGCTCATGGAGCCTCTGTTGGGGTTGAAAAGCTTCGGCCCTCCTCACCATGTGCCCCCCTGGCCAGTGGTCATCTCAGTGTACTATGTGTGTAGATGAGGCCCTGGCCACTTTGGAAACACGGTTAGTCCACTGTGACCATATGGTCTTATCAGAAAGTGTGTCATCTCCTCTGCCTGATTCCCCAACAACAGGTGAGCCAAGCTGATGCCTGACCCTCTGGTGAGGTGTGCCCATGGCATGGCCATGACATGCCCATGGGTGCCCTGCTCCAGCTCCCCACACCACAGGATAGGGCACATGTGTGGGGGTTCCCTTGCTCTTATCTCCAACTCCAGACAAACCCACTTAGAGTTCATCCTACCCCAAACAGATAACTCCCAGCCCCCGTGCCTGGCAGAAGGGAGAGCCATGCACCCAGAGACATGCCAAAAGGGCTCCTTCCCCACAGAGAGGGCGCGGCACTCCTGCCCCTGCCCAGCTGCGTGGCAGGCCCTGGAACACACGTGTCACCTGTAGCCAGCCTGCCCACCTGTGCTGCAGGCCTGGCCCTGCCATCTAAGATACTGCCCACAGCCACTGGGTCAGGCATCCGGGCTCAGACTCTGCTGGTGTAGGCAAGGACCTCGGTGATGGAACATCGACAGGGGACGGAGAGATGGAGATGCAGATGGAGACAGAGCAGGTGTGAGGATGCAGAGGCTGTAGGGAGAGATGATGGAGAGGCAGGTGTAGATAAAGGCAGCACAGGGACCAGGTAGATAGAGGTAGATATAGACAAGGCACAGAGAGGTGCAGTACCAGGCAGAGATGTGGATAGAGCTGATGAGTCACTGGAGAGGCAGATATAGCTGCTGTGTAGACAAGGAGTGGGCATGGAGGTAGGGGTGCTGTGCAGGTGAGGGGAAGGTACAGGGAATGTAGACGGAATGGTGCCCGTGTAGTTAAGGGTGGAGTAGGAGATTTGTCCATACAGTCACTGCAGCCAAGAGGTCCCTGGTTCAAATCCGGCCTATTGAGAACCAGAGAATTTAGCCCTGGCTGAAGGTCTGAGAACCAGGTCACTGCTCTAAGTCCTGGTGGGGAAAGGCCCAACGTCAGGATCTGGACAAGGCTGACCTCCAGCCCCTCCAGCCTTTATAGAGCAGAAGAGAGAAGCTGCAGGCCTGGACAAGAGCTTCAGGGAGGCATCAGGGAGAGGGGCAGTGGGGGAGAGCAGGAGGAGGGGATTACGGGCATGGTGAGGTGCCCGTGTGCTGTCCAGGAGAAATGAGAAAGGAACAAGGACAGCGAGGGGTGGGCTGAGGGGCAGGTGCAGGCTCTGCACGGGTCCTGCAAGCACACTGGGTGTGCCCCCAAATTAATAACCATGTCCAGAACCCTGGGCGTCTGTCCATCTGGGCAAAGCACCCGGCATGTGTTGAGATTCAAACCAAACAGGACCTGACCCGACACATCGCAACAAACTGGCAACAGGCAAAGACTCAGGCAGAGGAGAAAGGCCACAGTGGACCTTGGCCACTGGCACTCAGAGGACCTTGGCCAGCACAGAGGAACGCCCACAATGGTCCCAAACACAACAAGAAACAGTGACAGCAATAACTGTCTCAAGCATGTCAGCCAGGAAGCCTTTTGGGAATAAAGCCGAGACCCAGGGTTTCCCAGAGAGCTTCTCTGGAAGTTGGCTGCCAGATCTGTCTAAGAATGACACTTAAGCTCACAGGAGGATGCATGTTTGCAACATGAAACACAAAACTCTAATCACCAATTAACGTGAGTGAACAGCCAGATTCCTCAGACAATGTGATAAGGGTGAAGTCCGTCTGGCACAGGTCAAAGGCTGATACTCACACCCAGCAACCATACGGGTCCAAAGCTGACACTCACACCCAGCAACAACCACATGGGTCAAAGGCTGACACACCCAACAACAACCATATGGGTCAAAAGCTGACACGCCCAAAGATCATATGGATCAAAGGCTGACACTCACACCCAACAACAATCACACGGGTCAAAGCCGACACTCACACCCAACAACAACCATATGACCCGTGGGTCAAAGGCTGACACTCACACCCAACAACATTCACATGGGTCAAAGGCTGACACACCTAACAACCACATGAGTTAAAGGCTGACACTCACACCCAACAACAACCACACGGGTCAAAGCCGACACTCACACCCAACAACAACCATATGGGTCAAAGGCTGACACTCACACCCAACAACCATACGGGTCAAAGGTTGACACTCATACCCAGCAACTGCCATATGGGTCAAAGGCTGACACTCGCACCCAGCAACAACCATATGGGTCAAAGGCTGACACTCACACCTGACAACAACCATCACATGGTCTCTGTGAGACATGAAGTGTAAGACAGAAGTTACAGCATTTTTCCATGTGTTCAAAGTCAAGTTATTTCAGCTAGAACAGTGGTTATAACTACTTTATCTGCACTTCATGCTAACCATAAATTCAAAACCCTGGAATAGATAAAATATATTTACATAAAATATAAACAAAAACTAATCAAAGCACAGCACTGACAATATCATTAAATTACAAGAAACAGCAAAAGAGAAAGGAAAGAGGGAACTATCAAGCACACAGAAGCCATTGAAGTGCCTTTAAATGTAAATGGATTAAATTATCCACTGGAAGATGTTAAGTGGCTGAATGAAATAAATAAAACAAGATCCAACAACAGGCTGAATAATCCTCTTTAAAGGACAATGTCAGCTCAAATGGTCCCCAGAGACCATGAAGTCAGTCAGGAGACCAAGACAGTCATCAGTGATAAAAGCATCCGTAGAACATGTGAGGACTACAGTGGGTCAAAGAAGGAAACAGTAGGAAATCAAGAAGCGTTTTCAGATGAGACGGCCAGTATCTCACTCGGGCAGCGTTAGACAGATGCCCGTAGTAAGTCATGTTACAAAAAGAACCTCACGCCTCACTTTATATCTCCAGGAACTAGAAAACAACTCCAGAAGCCCTTGGTTAGCAGAAGCAGGGAAGCAAGACCAGGGCCTGGGGCCAGGAAGCGACAGAAACTATCCATGGGGCTCAGAGCGGCTTTCGCTGCCTGCAGACTTTGGGCCTCAAGAAGAATTAAATTAGTCTGACTGGGGATGGAGTGCAGAACAGTGCCACCCCCACCGGAGACATGCCAAGGTCATAAGAGCAAACTTTTAGGCAACAGATGGAAACTTCTGGTATTGGGAATTCCTAGAAACAGCCCTACCTCAGACAAAGAAGCATAAGACCAGCAAAGCAGAGGGACCAAGTCTGTCACCACCTCCCGCATGAACTCGCCCCTCTAGCACATGGGTCAAGAGCTCTCCCCAATCCTCTCAGGGCATGGGAGGCCCCTGTCTACTCAGTGCAAGGCCAGCTCCAGCCCCTGCCAGACAGGGACAGGGTCCAAGCCAGTGTTCCAAGGTGTGTCCCCTGTGGGCTGAGGCGCCTCCTCAGAACAGTTTCTGCTCCGGGCAGCGAGAGTGTCTCACCTGGGTACATCCAGCAGGCAGGACACTGGCTCAGATATGGCTCCCGCTGCTTCCCAGGGCCGCAATGTGATGGCCAGCAGGACTGCCCACTTCCTGGCCCAGCCCCATCCTCGTCAGGTGCATGGACCATGGCCGATGGGGGCTGCCCAGGTGAGGTATCGTAGAGGGGCAGCCCTCTGCTGGAGCTGGCCACACTGTCCCACCCCCAGGTACAGGCCAGGGGACTGGCCGTGCACACGAAGGCTGGTGCCAGGGACCTGACATCTTGGGGGGGGGCGGCTGGTGGGAGCCCCCGGGAGGCCCCATAGCTGTGGTTTTGAGTTTGCTTGTTTTTAGGGTCTTTGCGTGAGCAAGACAGTGCCAGATTTGCCTTGGGCTGTGAATCCTCTTGTGGACAGCCGCCCCACAAGGCCAGGCATGCTTATGCAGACCTTCTGTGTCCTGCAGGTGGATGAAGATTCACGCTGAGGCCACGGGGGACCTCTCCACTTTGTGATCCCCTTGAACTCGGAGCACCTTGACTGTGGCATGGGCTTTCTCGTGGGTCTTGGGCCTTGGCTGGACCGAGGCTTCCAGAGCTTCCATCACCTTCACTCTGAAAAACTCTCCTCGTCCCTGTGGGCTCCCTGTTCCCAGGGCAGGCTGCTGCCCCAAGCCCACCCACACGTGTGCAGATACTCGGGGCTCTTGGTTCTGCACCAGGTCCATCCTCTATCCCTCCTGTCTGCAGCCTGTGTCCCCTGCCACAGTTCAGGCAGGCCCTGGGTCGGGGGGTCTCGGCTGTGTGGTGCCTGCTCTCAGGGACCCCCACAATTCCGCTGCAACCCACCCTGTTGGAGAGAACTGAGTTTCCGGATGTCCACAAATACACCATTTCAGGGCTTAGATTGTCTCTGGCTGGCCCGAAAAAGCCGCTCTGCTTGTAATTACCCCCTCATAAAACACCGCCATAAACGACGCCACTGCACTGTGGCCGCGGAGGAAGCCAGCGCATTTTATGTGAAACTCACACGCTGCTGCTGGTCTCTCACCTCAGACGGGCTCAGGTAACGTGTCCGCGGCTGCTCGGCATTCTCCGTCCCCACTGGAGCTGCTGGCTGCACATCACCTACGAGGCCTTAAATAAAAGCCACTCACACGTGAATAATTGAAATTATTTTTAATGATTGTCCCATTAGAGACCAACTTACACAGATGTCTAACTGACCTAGTTTCCTTCCCTTTGCTTTCAGCAACTTATTTTACTGGTAAATTTAAACAGATCCACCCCCAATTAGACTCACACTGCTCAGTTGGGCTGCCCGGAGCCGCCATTGCTCCCCTCCCCGCCCCGAGCCCGGCTCTCTGGGTATGATTTTCCCACAAATCCCTGTCAGTCATGCTGCCGGGAAGGCCTGGACAGCGTCTGACCTTTCCCCGCGAAGAATGTCCATTTAATGGCTGGGGGACGACTGTGATGTCATAGGGCAGGAGGGAGGGGCTCAGGCAGCAACACGGGCCCCGAATTCTCCTGGGGAACTAGCAGCCACAGAGCATGGTCACCTCTTCCCTCCACTGGGCTGAGCCCTGGGCCTGGGGACAGACTGGGAGGGGCAAAGATGGCCAACATCTGGCCCTTCCTGGGGGCATGTGCAGGTGGCACCTGGCGCCCCTCTGGTGTGGAGGGGGTCAAGGCAGGCCTGGCCTGCACCCAGAGACACGGGCAGGACAGCGGCTCCTGGTGGCATGCCTGGCCTGTCCCTGCACGTGCTCCCATTCCCAGCCGGCAGTGCCAGAGTGGTCTCTGCACACAGAGGCAGCGGGTACCTGGACTCCTGGTGCAGTGTGGCACTGACCTCTCACGGAGGCATCACCACGGTCCTTCCCACCTTCTGCCCAAACGCCCACGCCCCGGCCCCAGCAGCCTATGCTGCACACTCCCGGCTCCATCAGCCCCTGCAACATCAATCCTCGACTCCCTCTCTCCCCAGCTGCATCCCCCTAGCTCATCACCCCTGGGTCCACAGCCCTCAGACTCTGTCACCCTGACTCTGTCACCCCTTGCTTCATCACCCCCAGCCCCAGCACCCTGATGTCAGTTTTGTTTTGCTTCAAATTATTTTATGTATCATTTGTCACATCGGTTTTAATGTTTTCACCTTAAGATAAGGTTTTTTTTTTAATTTTTATTAGTGAAACACCATGAGGAACAGTTGTACACTTACAAATTTTTGTGCTTGGGTTTTATTTATACAATGATTGAATACCCATCCCTCCACCAGTGTGTGATTTTTTTTTTTAATGTAGGAGTACTGCTATTTATTCAGCCACTGATTAGGCTGATTGAATTGGGCATGAACTCCACC